>JAGGCT020004220.1:0-25000 GCA_017654935.2 Phymorhynchus buccinoides
GTCACATAGGAACCGCTTAGAACTACATTTAATGATGCACTCTCACACATACCAAAAACATCATGTCACATGAGAATCTCTAAGAACTACATTTAATTTATTTATTTAAGAAATGTATATAGCGCTTCACCTTTAAGGTCTAAGTGTGACACACTCTTAACACATAAAAACCCCACCATAATGATAGTCAAATAGGAACCTGTAAAAAGGAGAAAGTTGCATCCATGATACATAGTGCAAATGAATCAGAGAGTTGATTGTGGGCACTCAACTGGAAGAAGAAGAAGAAGAAGCCAACAAAAATCATAAGAACTCTGCAGCACACACTGGCTGGAAAAGAAGAAGCCAACAAAAATTATAAGAACTCTGTAGCACACTCTGGCTAGAAAAGAAGAAGCCAACAAAAATAATAAGAACTCTGTAGCACACACTGACTGGAAAAGAAGAAGCCAACACACATCATAAGAACTCTGTAGCACACTCTGGCTAGAAAAGAAGAAGCCAACAAAAATCATAAGAACTCTGTAGCACACTGGCTGGAAAAGGGAAAAATAAGAAGACTGTTGTTTGTATATAGTTGTCCTGTTGTACAATGGCTTTGCCATTTAAAAAAACCCACGATCGCTCAGACTGTTTCTTGTCATATGAGAGCTGATGCGTCATGCTGCCATTATGCGCCTGACAAAGAAATAGGACCAGCATGTCCCTCTTTGGCTGGAGAAAATCTTTGTAAGCATTTCTAAAACAAAGGCATGAGAATGGACCAGTGAGGCAGAAAGATAGTAGATGACACTAAGCAAAAGGAAAAGGCAGAATCAAAGAGAGTGACAGATTAGAGGAAGATACTAGCACAGAACTTCCAGAAGGTGGGGGAGCTATTTGTACGAAAGACCCCGGTGTCCTCATGGGGAGAGACTTATGGAAAATGCAGTTGTCCAGCTCCCCGTATTGAGGCACGAGGCACGAGGCATCCATCCATCGCCCACACTATGTTATGAACAGATCATTTTTTCATATATTTTCCTCTTTCAAACTTTTTTCTTTTAAATAACTGCAACAAACTCATTTTCATAGAGATGTACGATGAGGATACGTGAACCAGTCTGTTAGAAATATCTGTACGAATGGTGAGTGAAAAGCGCATTGAGTTGCTTAGCAAGATTATGCGCTATATAAGCATTATCGAATATTATTTATTATTAACAAACTACTTGTGGCGGTGCCATAGCCGATGAGGTTTAACCGAGGCGTGGTCACCGCTACAGCTATCTGTATTAATGAAAAAAAATCGGGACTTTACTGGTTTCGTACTGCCTCCGGGCATTGCCTCCAGTATTGTTCCCACCATATTTGTATTTACAAATGTCCCATATGTGTCTGATTCAGACCAAGAGGACGTAAAACACCATTTTCGCTCAATTTATTATTAACAACCTCCGCAGTCTCCTCATGCCGAGCAGACCTCCAGCTCCTCACCCCATGACCCAGGAGGAGGCGACCGGTTGCCGGAAATGCACAGCCAGGAGGTGTGACCTGTGCAGCGAGCACATGCTGGAGACCTCCACCTTCTCTAAAATGATGCTTTTTGTTTTAGACGAGTCAGGAAAGATAGATCTCTAGACAATCCCCCCCATGATTAACCCCTTCCCTGCCTGGCTATGAGACGGTCTCATACTTATTGATGTCATTGATGATGTCATAACTTATGATGTCATAAGCCTGGGATGATGGTTTTTGGCTTAGATAAGCCAGAAAGGATATATCTCTAGACCATTTTCTCAGATTGAGTCTAACAGATTTGTTTTAAACTTTATAATTTTTTAAAAATCGATAATTTCTATGTTTTCCTCTGGCAGTGAAGGGGTTAAATAAAAGAAAATGTCTCAATATTTCTCTGGAAAAGAAGGGGTTAATGATCAATTCTGTTTCTCCTTCTCCGCTTGTGATGATCACAGCTTGGAAAAAAACAAACCCAAAGAATGAAACAAACAGATACAGCATTTTTGGGAAACTTGACTCAGATGAACCATTGTTGTTGTTTTTTTCGCCAATGAGCTTTGACTTTTCTCTACAGTGCACAACTTTTCATGGTGTCAGGAATGGGTCACAGATATATGTGACAGAATCCTTCCACTAGATTCCAGTGGGCGCGGTGCACAATGTGTGTTACTGCAGCGTACAGTGCTACTTATGTGTTCTCTGAATGTGCCTGTTTAAATGCTGCGACAACCTGAAAGCAGAAGGACAGTGAGGACAGCTGTGAGGTTTTTCACCAGAGTGAATCAGACGGTGTTCTGCCAGACCACTGGATCTGGCAAAACATTTCCCACAGTCTGAACACTTGTGAGGCTTTACTCCAGTGTGAGTCAGACGATGTTGTGCCAGAGAACTAGACTGGGTAAAGCTTTTCCCACAGTCTGAACACACATACGGTTTTTCGCCAGTGTGCCTTCTCTTGTGCACTGTTAAGTTCCTAGGGTCGGAGAAAGCTGCCCCACAGACATCACAGACATGGGGTCTGGCACCTTCATGCACTGCCTTTATGTGACGCTGCAAAGATCGTGACTCTTTAAAACCACTATCACAGTGTGGACACTTGTAAGGCTTCTCCCCTGTGTGGATTCTTTTGTGTATTGTCAGCCTACCTGCCAGAGAAAAACCCTTATCACACACCTCACACACAAAAGGTTTACCCCCAATGTGTGTCAGCTTATGTGTCTTCAAATGAGAGGCATTGGAAAAGCTCTTATTGCATGTATCACACACAAAAGACTTAATGCCACTATGAACTGAAAAGTGTGACTTCAGGCTTCCAAGTGAAGAGAAAGACTTAACACAGACATGACAGACATGGGGTCTGGCATCACCATGAACTGACTTTATGTGGTTCTGTACAGAACCTGAGTGCTTAAAACCACTGTCACAGTGTGGACACTTGTAAGGCCTCTCCTCTGTGTGGACTCTCTTGTGTATTGTCAGACTACCTGACTGAGAAAAACCCTTACCACACACCTCACACACAAAAGGTTTACAGCCAATGTGTATAAGCTTATGTGTCCTCAAATGAGAGGCATTAGAAAAGCTCTTACTGCATGTATCACAACCAAAAGGTGTAATGCTGCTATGAACCAATAAGTGTGACTTCAGGCTTCCAAGAAAAGAGAAAGACTTAGCACAGACATGACAGACATGGGGTCTGGCCCCTTCATGAACTGACTTTATGTGGCCATGTAAATGACTGGACTGCTTAAAACGGCTGTCACAGTGTGGACATGCGTAAGGCCTCTCCCCTGTGTGCATTCTCATGTGTGCTGTTAAACTACTTGCTTCAGTAAAACTCTTACTGCACACATCACACACAAACGGCTTAGCACCACTATGAATCAGTTTGTGCCTATTCAGATTGCTGGGGTTATGGAAAGACTTTCCACAAACATCGCAAACATATTGTCCCTTCCTTTTCTTTCCATCATAATCACCAGTATCACTATCATTAACTTTCTTTGTTGTCATTTTTTTGTTGGCATGGTTATCTACCTCCTTATCTATGGCAGTTTTGTCATAGTTACCAGCATCGCATCTGTCAAGTTTGGAGGGTCCAGGTAACAACATGTGCAGTTTCTCTCCATGAACTGATGCCAGGTGGAGCTCCAAACTGCTGACCAGCACAAAGGCAGCAGGACAAAGGTAGCACGGGTGCTTTGAGTCCAGAGACAGCAGTGAAGTGTTGTCAGACATGGGCTGTGCTGTGCTGTAGACAGCTGAGGGCTGATCTGGTGAGTCTTCCTCCATGGACCATGCTGGTTCCTGTTTCTGTGAAAACAGAAATGCACAACTTCCACTAAATCTTTTTTTCTTCTTCATTAAACGCGGAATGTATTAAAAAAAGCAAAATTTTCCTATCAGTATTCATCTTCATAGAATTTCAATATAAGGGGGAAAAAAACTAACACTCGACACTTAGCCTGAGCATTTTATGCATAAACAGCTTTTTGTGGTAGGGAGGGGGTCTGAAAAAGTTGCACAAAGATCCCTGACTTTAAACAGACCTATTTGTGATCGCTTGCCACAAACAAGTGGAAAACATGTTTTGCAATGTTGCAAACATACGCATAAACACAATGGTTGCATAGACTTTGCCTCTAATTCTATTAAAGATTTGGTGGTGTCCGTCATAGTATAATCTTTCATGCAACATAGTTTTTTTACAAAATGCATTTGGAAGTTGGAAAAGGGTGGGAAACACAGTAACAGATCTCTCTCTCTGTGTGTCTGTGTGTGTGTGTGTGTGTGTGCTCTAGTCAGTCATGTCTGACCATGACTCCCAGACAGCAGAGGAGGCAACTGTTATTCTGGAGAGCTGGGATAATTCTTTTGTTGTTGCAAAGCCTTGCCCAGGGGACATCTCCACTCTCTAGACCAAATGGACTTAAGGACAGTTGTCACTGGGGAAGTTCCCCAAAAGCCAACTAATCCCCTTGGCTGCAGCACAAAGAGTCAGTGCCCATGCCTCCTAGTTTGACGGTCATAGTCATTCACCAAAGACTAAACTGTACCCACTATCAGGATTTTCCCTTGACTGCTGTTAGGATTATAGTCAGTGCCCATGCCTCCTAGTTTGACGGTCATAGTCATTCACCAAAGACTAAACTGTACCCACTATCAGGATTTTCCCTTGACTGCTATTCACAAGATTCACAGATCACAATTGGCTATAGGCTGTAAGCCTTTTGCCGTCGTTAGTAAAAATTCTTTCTTTAGAACTTGATTGACTTTTTGACAGGGGATTTATTTATGATGTCAGTGTATAACTAACACTTGACTTTACAATTCAAGTATGTTCAAATTGGTAGAAAACATATGTGTAGCTAATTCTTTATCAATGTCGCCTTTAAAGGCGTTTACAGATGATGCATTGACGGTATCATGGGACAAACTATTCCACACATTTATTATTCTGTTGGTAAAAAACGAATGGAATCAACGGGTAAGGTTTTTTTTGGTGGTTAGTTTAACTCTCTCAAGGCTGCAGAACCGAAATCCGCCCGATTTTTTTTCTTCCCTGGTGGCCGATGACGCTGATTGTGCCCGCTGAACGCCAGGTCTAGTACGTTCACTTTCACTTTCTCCCTACCCACAATGCAATATACTAAGTTAGTTCTTCCTGTTTCTGACACTCCCGGGTCGGTTTTTGGTCTTTAAGGCAAGGGAAAGCACCCAATAGTCTTTTTGAACGGATTTTTCAAAGTGACGCCAATTTTTAAAAATATTTTCACGTGACGCGGGCAGTAATGACCCGGTTGGATGTTTGGAGTGCCATTACGGATTTTTTCTTCTAATTCATGGTTTGCTGTGTGACATTGTGTTAGGTTTCGAATGAAAATATCATCATTGCTATTCAATATGCATCTTTGAGAAATGAAAGGTGAGTTAGACTTTATTCTGGGTGATTTTTTTAAATAAAAGATTTGGTGTGACGTTTGGAGTTACTCCCCTTCTCTTATGCAATAGGATCGATTCTCGGTTCGATTGATCGGGAGGCATAGGGTTAAGAACTCTCATAATATTGTGACTAGATAATTCAAAGAGCTGAGTGGTAGCTGAGGAATCATACAATCCATGTATAATCTTAAAACCTTAAATCACGTCACCTCTCACTTTCCTATATTCTAAGCTAGGTAAATTCAACCACTTTAGGCAGATTCATAATTAAGGCCACAAGTACCAATTATACATCTTGTGAATCGTCTCTGCACACCTTCAATTAAATCAAAGATAAGGGCTCCATACAGGATTACCATATTCTAGAATAGAACGAATTAAGGATTTATACAATTGAATCATAATGTCTTTATTTTTTAAGTTAATAGTTATAAACCAGCTAAAAGATTTGCTTTCTTAACAATGCCATTCATACGTTCGTTAAAACTAAGATATGGATCCACAACTCCCAGGTCTTTTTCAGGTGTTCTAGATTCCAGTTTACAGTATGTACTTAATACCGTCACTCATATAATAGTCATAGTTTGGATTGTTTCTACCTACAGGGAAACCCATTTAGTACGAGTACGGTTTAAACGAGAGCCCGTGTTTAACGAGTGGTTTCAAAATTCCCAACAACAAGCCTTCTTTTTCCTTGTTAAATAATTCTGCATACAACGAGCTCCCTACAACGAGCAACTTGCATATAACGTACAATTTATTGACTCCCAAAGTCAAGCTTTTATGCAAAAACTACACGGTTAGAACGAGAACGCACTTACAACCACACCGCCATCCCAAAGTCAAGCTTTCTTGCACAACTACCTGGCTAGAACGAGAACACACTGACAACAGCATCGCCATCTTGACTGACCCCTCGATATGTAAGCGGCATTCTGATTGGCCGATATAACAATTTGGGTGTCTGCAGCGCAAGCAGACAACACTGGATTCACTCTTTGCGCACTGATCTTGTGACTTCCGGGAAATTTTAACTTTCTCTTAAAGCGCGTGTGTGGATTTTATGTTTTTGATGTTATCGTGTGTTAATAAACTGTTTTAAAGTGTTTGTAATCGGCATTAAAAACCCTATGGATACAGGATACTGGGCTTACAACCATGCTTTGTTGGGTAAGTGTGTTGTTTCCGTTTTTCTGTCTTTTTCACACTTTACCAGCACGCACATCACAGTAGATGTGAGGAGCGATTGATAGGTTCGTCAGGGTTGCCAAAATCGATAAAATGGTTTGAACGAGCAATGCTTACAACGAGTAAATTGGCCCTCTCCCCTGGAATTCGTACTAAACGGGTTTCACTGTAAATGCAATACTTTACATTTTTTTGCATCAAATTTTAAAAGCCAAGTGTCTGTCCAATCAACTAATTTGTGAATGGATGACTACAAATTGTCTCTATCAACCGCTGATTCACTCTACTGATTGCTTAATAACAAGTTTGTTTCCACAGAGAGAGATTCAAATTCAAATTCAAATGGTTTAATGTACATAGGCATTGGACCCTTATACAAACCAGAATCATATAATAATAATAATAATAATATCACTACTACTACTACTACTACTACTAATTCAAACAAATGAACGAACCTATATGAAAAGTGTGCCTGATAACAACATAATACACTTATATGATAAAAGAGAGAGAGAGAGAGAGAGAGAGAGAGAGAGAGAGAGAGAGAGAGAGAGAGAGAGAGAGAGAGAGAGAGAGAGAGAGAGAGAGAGAGAGAGAGAGAGAGAGAGAGAGAGAGAGAGAGAGAGAGACGTAAAATAAATGCTTGCAAAGGACAGCAAGCCTACCTTGACATCAAATCTTAATTACGTAACCCATAAAGTGATCACTTTTGACGCATGTTGGGTAGGTTACGCCTAATCAGACGTCTTGTTGTTGTTGTTGTTTGTTTGTACGACGTTGTAGTGATTACTGTATTGCTTATTAGACTAGGAATACGTTTATTTTATATCTAGAGGGAAATATGGAAAGAGAATGTGTGTGCGTGCGTGCATGCGTGTGTGTGTGTGTGTGTGTGTGTGTGTGAGAGGTTTAAGATGACGTAAATATGGCTGATGGAGGGGAGAATCCTCTCATGTTTGTCTTAAAGACAAACATCAGCCCTCTAGTTATTATTATTATTATTATTACATTTGTTAAAAGTTGGTTCACACACGATCGTCCTTTACAAAAACCAAATTGTTCTTTAGAGAGGTTATTATTAGTCAGCTGATCACACAAAACATCACAGACAAACCCTTCAAATACTTTACACACCACTGATGCATAGGTGTCAACCCAATTTTCCTTTTTTCAAAACTTCCCTTATTGAAAAATAATTCCCCCCTTATTTCAAGCCTGAAAACCGTATTAATTTCAGAACACGCGCATGAAAAAGTTGTCGTGAATACATTATATTCAGACATCGTTTTCATGCAGTTTTGTTATGTATATTGAAAAATGGGCAGGGCAGCGTACCTTCCTTTCTCAAAGGACAGGTTTTCCCATTCTTTCAAGTGTCTCCCATTCCCAACTCATACCTTTTTGGCCACAGGGGGGTTTGTAGAACTGGAAAAATTAGCGTCCGCCAATTTCAAATAAAACAACGCTCACACAGAAGTTCTGAAGAAACCACGCATGCGCAGATTACCAGAACAAATTGAACAAATCGCTCTCTGCGCATGACCGATCATCTAGCCTACTGCTTTCGTTTTCCTGTTCGGCTGCTTGGCGTCCGCATTTTGTCGTATGCTATCACAAAATTCTATCACTCCGCGGTTTGTCTCTGATTTCTGATCTGACCATATAACAGTTTCAATACGGGTAAAACTGATTTATACGGTCGCACAGACCCAAAATCATGGTTTTCCTGTACAGCAATATGGGAAAACCGTATAGGTTGACACCTATGCTGCTGTAAGGCTGACAGGTCCATAATTCTCTGCAATACTTTTTATTCTGTACTCACTTTAGGTTCAGTCCTGTCCCTGGGAAAACCTGCAACACACAATTATCAACTGTTTACTCTGGACATCAAAACACATTTAACCATCTTCTTTCAAGATAAAGTATACATTGAAAAGAGCTAAACGTCTTCTTTTCATATTATCGACTACTGCTTTATTCATCTGGTATTAAAAATACAAAATGCAAGAACATTTTCCCTCTTATTTCCAGTTCTTATAAAAAGTTACTAGGGTAAACTATTTTAACATATTAAAATATGTCAATGACAAAATGAGATTTTACACATTACTACTGAGGTTATCGTACCTTCCACCTGTTTATAAAATTTGGTTGATGTCCTACAATGCACACACGCTGTTCCCAATCACACCATGATGTCTGTTGAAAAATTGGTAGATGTCTTATAGACACACACAGTTCACCATTACACCACGATGTGTGCTGAAGACAAATTGGTAGATGTCTTATAGTGGTTAGGTTAGGTACATTAGAGTCACAGAGGTGTCTCTGTGAAATTCAGGTTGCTCCCACCTGGAGAGCGCGTCGCAGCCAGAGGCGCGCCACCCAATTTTTTAATATTTTTTTTTGCATGCGATTTTTGTGTGACTGATGAGGAAGGAAGGGAGGGGGGTAAATTTTGACCAAATGACAACTTTTTCGTTGCCACTGGGTTTAACATGTGCTAAGTGCATGGGCACACGGGACCTCGGTTTATCGTCTCATCCGAAAGACTCCACGTTCAACCACTGTTCCCCATTACACAATGCTGTACTGTTGAAGACAAATTGGTAGATGTCCTATAGTGCACATACACTGTTCCCCATTACACAATGCTGTCTGTTGAAGACAAATTGGTAGATGTCCTATAGTGCACATACACTGTTCCCCATTACACAATGCTGTCTGTTGAAGACAAATTGGTAGATGTCCTATAGTGCACATACACTGTTCCCCATTACACAATGCTGTCTGTTGAAGACAAATTGGTAGATGTCCTATAGTGCACATACACTGTTCCCCATTACACAATGCTGTCTGTTGAAGACAAATTGGTAGATGTCCTATAGTGCACATACACTGTTCCCCATTACACAACGCTGTCTGTTGAAGACAGATCTAGCGCCACTGACCTGAACTCTGGTGTGTTGTAGTCCACTGAAGTGCTGAATCGTCCAACTCTGTGTTGAAGTTGACCTCTGACATCTCTACTTCATCAGGGGACGCCGTTTGGTTACTGTGTCTGAAATCACACATCACACAGAGGTAACTGGGCTGGTCATTTTTTGGGTAACAGTTAAAATGTTAACTGATTTCTGTTTGAAATTACTTTTATTTCTGGTGAGCCCAACACTCTAAGGCCTACCAGTTCAATCCTTGCCTCCCCTTTCCCACTTTCCACACTGGTTATAATTTTAAAGTGTTTTTGACTTCTTTAATTTTATGGATTTTTTTCAATTACTGTGTTCCAACTGATTTCTTCCAGAGTTGAATTGCTCCATTTCACGCAACAGTTCTGGAGACAGTTATCTGCAAGCAACATTTTATTAATATACTTTACTCTTTAGTACCTTTAATAACACTGTTTATGATGTTCATAACTTTTTGGTATTTTTTTTTTTTTTTTTTTTTTTAACTTTATAGTCAGTCGCTGCCAGAGACGCGCCACCCAATTTTTTAAAAAAAAATTGGCAATGCGAGTTTTGTGACAGATGAGGAAGGAAAGGGTGTGTGGTGTGTGTGTGTGTGTGTGTGTGTGTGTGTGTGTGTGTGTGTGTGTGTGTGTGTGTGTGTGTGTGTGTGTGTTCAAATTTTGACCAAATGACAACTTTTTCGTTGCCACTGGGTATTAATGTGTGCTAAGTGCATGGGCACATGGGACCTCAGTTTATCGTCTCATCCGAAAGACTCCATGTTCAGACCGTAAGGCCTAGTACAAAGTGAGAGGAAAAAATCCCTTGTACCCAGGTTCGAACTCGGGTTTACTTGACACAAGGCGAACATGTTACCTCTGTGACTCTCTTTTACCTTACTGCCTTGTATTTGTAATTCAATATTTATTTTACGACAGTATTCTTTTATTGCTCTGACACAATCAGAAATTTGCAAAAAGTTTGTCTGAACATTTTATTTGCTTTTAAACTGCTGGAAGGTCAAGAATTAAGTAAATCTGCGATTTGATGAATCCCTTGTTCAACCCATCTTCGAAAAATAAATTGTCTTTTTGTCTTATATACATTCTTATACTGTCATGATAAAAAAGATTTTTAGCTGGGTCACTTAAAGTTGAATTTGCTACCAAACTACTCAAAAAGTTGGTGTTTTCTTTCTTCCCCAGGGCTGTGTTTACTCCACTGAGACAGTTACATCAGCCTCCCTCCTCCTGACCCACCCCCTGCACCCAAACCACTTCTGACTTTTACCCTCAGGCTCTCTTACCTTCAAAACACCTCTCCTACCCACCTCTTTTTGAGCTGTTCATCCGGAGAGCCAGTACTTTTCATGAGCTTGTTCTTATTCTTGCAACCCACCCCCTTCCTCAAAGGTCAATGCATCAGTCATCAAAATGCTGATGCTGAATTCTGAAACTGACAGAATGGATAAATATTTCTCAGTTGCCTCCCCTCCTCCCCTCCCTCCCACACACACTCCATGCCCCCTTTCAAAAAAGGTAAAACCTATTCCAACATTCTCTCACCTCAAGCTCAGAGAGAAATCCTGCTTCTTGCCTGGCCTCTGATCCCCAGATGATACAGAACCAGCTTGAACTGCAGTAGTGTCCTCAGTCCATGTCACAGTTTTCACTGGCTGAGATGAAGAAGTAGCTTCAGCAGCACGGCACATAGCGATGCAGGTCTCCAGATTCAGATCAGCTTCTTGCAACAGTCGCCTTCTGGTAGAGCTGTCATTGATGCCTAAGACAATTCTGTCCCTCAACAAACTGTCTTTCAAGCAATCACAGAAATTACAGGTTGAAGCAAGAGTGCATAGAGCAGAAATGTAGTCATCGATGGTCTCATGAGCCTCCTGTTTTCGAGTGTTGAACACATATCTTTCGTAAGTTTCACTGGTCTTTCCTAGGAAATTGTTGTCAATGAAGAAATTGTTCACAGAGTGATCTGCTGCTTGCTCCATTTCCACTGTGCATCTTCCGTTGGCGGTATCGTTTACTTCTTTCCTTTGCTTTCTCTAAATATTCTGCATATTTCTGAGGGTCTTCCTTCAAACGTTTTCGCCACTGTGCAGATGCTGAAGACATCTTTTCATCTTTGCAGCCAAGTGCTGAAACATGAAAATACAGTAAAAATCGCTTAACTCTTTGGTTTCTGTATTTAGAGAAGTTTCAACTACTGTTCATTCCTGAGAACCTCTTTAGCTGCTGAGAAAGTTTTATCCCGTTGATTCCTACGGGCCTCTTTTGCTCGTGATATTATGCAACATGATGCAACTATTATTAATTTTCTCTTAGGTATTAGGTATTAGGTACTTTATAGTCACAGAGGCGTCTCTGTGAAATTCGGGTTGCTCCCACCTGGAGAGCGCGTCACAGCTAATTGCAATGAGGGTCTTTTTCCCTTTTCTTACTGGGGCAAGCCCCCCATGGGGATACCGAGGGGTCTTTTGTATAAATAGTTCCCCCACCTTCTGGAAGTTTTCTGTGCTTGTAAACTTCCTCTAATCTGTCACTCTTTGACTCTGCCTTTTCCCTTCGCTTACTGTCATCTACTATCTTTCTGCCTTACCAGTCCATTCTCCTGCCTTTTTTTTAAGAAACACTTTCAAAAAAAGATTTCCTCCAGCCGAAGTCGGACTTGCTGGGCCTATTTCTTAGGCGCATAACGGCAGCATGACGCATCTGCGCTCATAATTGACAGGGAAACTCTGTGTCTGAGCGATCGAAGAAGAAGACTAACGTAAATAGCCTATTGACTAAATATAGATCTCTGGATATGTATTACCAACATTTTTAGAAGCTATGACTAATAAATGCTTTATTAGGAAAATTTATGCCGCATTAACCTTTACCAAAAGAAAAAAATTACCAGAAAATATGTCAAAGATGGGACTGGCTAAAAAGCTTCACGGCTTGTTTGGTCCCTACCTTAGTTAGTACCAACCTACCATACCTACCCTCTTCTGAAAAGACAATCCACATAAGCCTTGGCCTATATAATAATCTGTATGCCAGGGGTCGCGCTAACGCATGTTTCTTGCGTATTTGACGCGCTTAAAAAATCGCTGACACATTTTTACGGTGTTTACGCGTAATCCGTACGCAAAATGACGTCCACTCAAAATCGCATCTGAGTCTGGATGGTGAATCAGACTTTAGAAGTCCTACGGTCCCTACACGTATAGTGGTTCTGCTACACCAAACATTGGAACAGACTATAGAAAAGTGCCACTTGCTCTCAGAGGAGGTAAGTATCCCATCCTTTCTCTTTCATTAGTTATCCAGATTTCGTCCAGTACTGCGCAGTGCAATGTGGCTGGAAAATCACTATAAGCGCATTGTCTGACTCCACCCCCCACCCCATCTCCCCACCCCCTTCCAGCCTTTGCTTCCTTTCATGGTGCTTGGCCACTGGATATCCAGATTCCAGTCAATTAACAGTGACGTAAATGAAGCGTTTGGCGCGAATTGAGCGCGTTGTTTGCTCAATTGCCAGACTTCTGTCTTTGAAAACGACTGGTTAGTGAATCAAAATGCATGTTTTTGTTGCTGGTAATGTTTTCATTGTTTTTAGCTTAGATTTATTATTTTGTTCTTTGACGCGATTTTTTGCTTCCCTTACGCATTTTTTTTGCCGACGTCGCGTAAGCAAAACGCGTTTTCCAAAAACACTAGCGCGACCCCTGGTGTGCGCACATACATATGCATATGTGCATGTGCACACATACATTGCTGCACACATATGTACAAGCCTGTGTACTCATACCTAGGACTACATAACATAGACACGCGTACACGCACATAGCCTACTACTACACACACAAGCATTGGCGCGAGCACTAACAAATTGCACACATTTGTTTTCTCAGTTGTATGCATGCACGCGAGCGTGCGTCCACACACACACATGTACGCACGCGCGCACACACATACACATTGGCGCATGCAAAGGCATTGGGGTGCATACACACACATTCACGCACATACTGGCAAAAGTGGCATGCATGCTAAACATGCATCGCATATGCTATCACATGTGGGTACACCACACACACACATGCACGCGCACACACACACACACAGGTACCCACATGCCCGCACGCATACTAAACATTCATTTTGCTATCATATAAATAGACGAGTGGGCGGAGCGATCTCGCAGATTTGCAACCGTCAATTGCCTTTTGAGTTAAATTCTTAAATAAAATGTGCAATAAATACTAACATCTTCAAAAATCGTCTTGATGAATTTCCAATTTTTTTTATAGTATATTTAGAAGCTTTGATTAATTTATTTTCATAGAACATTTTTTTAACCGTACAAACCTTGACCAAAACAATACTTGCCAATGTTTAAAATGATGGGACTCCCAAAAAGCTTCACAGCTTGTTTTGTCCCTACTTACTTAGGCCTAGTTACTACTAAACTACAAAGCAAATTTGAAATTCAAATTAGGTTATGTTAGGTTCTTCTTCTTTGAAATGAGCATCCCACGTTAACATTTTGAAGATTTTGATGCTATCACAATTATAAGCCAGGTCAGGTCAGGTCAGGTCAGGTAGATTAAAGACGACTTAGGCCTCGCGGGCTCTCAAGACGTCTTTTCTTTTTTTTCTTTTCCTTTTTTGGGGGGGTTGGCACAGCTGTGACGCCATAATAAGGTTAGGCTAAGTATTAGGGACAGGCTTTCTCAGGCTAGGCCTTGCAGCCTATAAAAAAAGTCCCATCATTGGCATATACATTTTGATTTTGCATTGGGGTCTGACACAAAAAAGACATACAATTTATATACAATTACAAGCAATCAAATCATCTTTATTAATTCCAGAATTTAACATATGTATATTGATATGATATATGAAATAAGGCTCTGTAGGCTTTTTATAGCCTTTTGCCCTCTACATACTGACTTCATTCGTTTTTGATAATCGGCGTAAAAACCGATGGCTACTTAGCAGTTGTGTTATACTACTGATCTATTTTTGTAAAATTCATTGCATACATAATATTTGAAAGTGCTTATCTATTGAATTTATAAAAGCATTTAATGATTTTGCAGGTAAAGGTAAAGATGTGCCACCCCCCCCAGCATTTCTCGGTTAATTGTATTTTTCCGTTTTTTTTGGCCTTTCTTACCATACATAAAGCTGTATTTTAGTTTTAGAACATTTTTAGCTAATAACCTTTTTTGAATACTAACCCTATCCCTAACCCTAGCCCTAACCCTACCCCTACCCCCCACTATGTACTGCAGTACACCGCGATTTGTCACAGTTGTGGTTCATTGCGTTTTTCCGTCTTATACTAGGGTGGGGGGTAGGGTTAGGTTTAGGGCTAGGGTTAGTATTCCAAAAAGGTTATTAGCTAAAAATGTTCCTAAAATACAGCTTTATGTATGGTAAGGAAAGGCAATAACGGAAAATATAGAATTAACCGAAGATAGGTAGGGGGGGTGGCACATCTTGACCTTTACCATTTTGCATTTACTGGTTAGATCATTCCATGCATTAACAATCCTGTTAGCAAAGAAGTTTGTGCCAATTTAGTGTTAGTATTTTTTTTTTAAAGTTTATAATTATGTCCACGTCGTTCTATCCTCCTCACACAGAGTTAATAAATTTGTTGTGGTAGTATGATCTGTGATCATAAAGGCCATGTACAATTTTATACACTTCAATAATATCACCTCTTAATCTTCTATACTCGTTCTTCTCTGAATATAACTGAAACAGAAAATCAATTTAGTACAGATTCCTTTTCACCTCTTGTACATTACCAATAATTTCCCCCTCAAATATAAAGATTGTGATGTTTACAGGCCTAAACAATGATTGATTGAAATAATCTGTGCATTCGCCAATTTTGACCCCTGGAACAACAGGAAGTTACGTCATTCATACAGAAGGAGTTAACTCTCTTGCCATGAATGCAGTGGCTATTTAACCTCATGTGGCAAAATATAATTCATGCTATTTTTGCCTCGCTCTCTCTTATCTGTCTTTCTTCTTCTTTTCTTCTTCTTCTTCTTCTTCTTATTCTTTCTTTCTTCTTCTTCTTCTTCCAGTTGGGGATGTTTATCCTGCCCCGCGCTCACCGGTCTTCATTCAGACCATTAATAGCGCACAGGATGCGTGCTATGTGAATTCGTGTCATCCATCCCACCGGCACACGGCCTACTCGTACCGAATAGTGGGATGAAATTTAACGTGTGTGCTAGATCTTGTGCATGCGTTTGCACACGGGACCTCGGTTTTTGAAAAGTCTCATCCGAAGGACTTTTTCCCCCAAACTGACGTCAGGTACCCATTTACACCTGGGTGGTAGTGTAGTGAGGAAAATAGGAGTAAAGTGCCTTCCCCAAGGACACACCACTGTGAACCGAGCTGGGTTCGAACCCACGCACTCGCAAACCTGATGGATTACGAGCTAGCGACTCAGACTTACCAACTGAGCTACAGCGGCTCATGCTTTCTCTTTGTCTTTTTAATTCCTGTTTGTCTGTAGGTTTCTCTCTCTCTCTCTCCCTCGTATCTTCTCTTCTCTCCGTAGAGGAAGAGAAGATCTCTCTTCTTCTCTCTCGTCTCGCCGTCATCTCGTTCAACTCTCTCTCTCTCTCTCTCTTCTCTCTCTCTTCTCATCTCTCTCTCTCTCTCTCACTCTCAGTGCTCTCTCATCTCTCTCGTCATCCTCTCTGTCCCTCTGTCTCCCCCATCCACTTCTGTCTCTCAGTTTCAGCTTCAGTTTATCTCTTTCTCTCTCCATGGGTCTATGGTTCTCTTTGCGAGTCTCTCTTTTGGCTTTCTCTTTCTCTCTGTCTCTATGTTCTTGTGTCCTCTCTGTAATCATCTTTTTTGGGGTCTTTCTCTCTCAGTGTCTCTCTGTATCCATCTCTCTCTCTGGCAATCTCTAGAATTCAGGCTATTTTGCTCTCCCTTTCTCTTCGCCGTCTCTCCATCTCTCTCTTCTTGCTCCCGGTCTCTACCTCCACCTCCTTCTCTCTCTCTCTCTCTCTCTCTATCTCTCTCTCGCGTCTTCGCCGACTCTCTCGTCTCTCTCCTCTCTCATCTCTCACCCTCTCTCTCGGACCTCTCGCCGTTCAACCGTGATCAGCTCGCCTATCTACCACGTCTGTCTCTCTCTCTCTCTCTCTCTCTGAGGGCAGGATGAAAAAAAAAGCTTTGTTAGCTTATTCTTTAACCCTCAATAAAGATGATTTTGACTTGACTTTTGACTTGACTCTCTCTCTCTCTCTCTCTCTCTCTCTCTCTCTCTCTCTCTCTCTCTCTCTTTCTCTGTCTCTCTCTCTCTCTCTCTCTCTATCTCTCTCTCTCTCTCTCTCCCTCTCAGTTTCTCCTTCATCCTCGTGTCTTTCTCTCTCTGTATCTCTTATCTCTCTCTGTGGGTCTATGTCTCTCTTTGTGAGTCTCTCTTTGGTTTCTCCTGGCCCTGTGTCTCAGTCTCTGTCTCTCTTTGTGTCTGTTTGTGTGTCTCTCTTGTTTCAGTCCCTCCCTTTCTTTCTATGTGTGTGTGTGTGTCTCTCTATGTCCCTGTCTCTCTGTCTATCTCTCTCTCTTTCTCTCAGAGAGACAGAAAGAAATACAGAGAGGGAAACAGAGACACACAGAGAGAAAGACACACAGAGACAGACTGAGACTGAGACAGGGAGAGAGGGAAACAGAAACATAGACAGAGAGTGAGACATATACAGAAAGACAGAGAAAGAGTCCGAAATGGAGGCAGAGACAGACAAAGAGAGAAAGACAGTGACAGAGACAGAGAGACAACAACATGTTATAGAGAGATATGGACACACAGAGACATAAACAGAGAGAGAGAGAGACAGGGGACAAAGAAAGATACAGAAACATGAGAAAGACAGAGAGAGACAAACAAACAGAGACACAAAGATAGAGAGAGAGAGAGAGAGAGATGGAGAGCAGAGAGAGAGAGAGAGAGAGAAGAGAGAGAGAGAGAGAGAGAGAGAGAGACAGACAGGGACAAAGAAAGATACAGAAACATGAGAAAGACAGAGAGAGAGACAAACAAACAGAGACACAAAGATAGAGAGGAGAGAGAGAGAGAGAGAGAGAGAGAGGAGAGAGAGAGAGAGAGAGAGAGAGAGAAATAGAGAGAGAGAGACAGAGACAGGAGAGACAGAGAGAGTGGGGTTGGGGCAGGGGGCACAGAGAGATAACAGGATATATATATATATATATATAATTAAAGCAAACTATTCTGCATTTCAAATGCACTACCTTTATATAGAACGATCACAAAAAATAAAAATATATATAACTCCTTCACTGGATCCACCAACATTTCATCCCATCTCTTCTACTCTCTTCTAAGGATTGTAACTTTAGAACATTATTATATTTTTTTATTTTACTCAAGATTGTTAACATTTCTTTTTAATTAATTGCTGGTTTGATTTTATTGTGTGACTTTCAGGATATGGTTGCAGTATACAGAGTAAAAAAACATTTATACTTGGGGAAGATAAATTACATAAGTTCTAGATTTTAATGTTCACTGTGGACATACTTTGCAAGTCGACATGCAGACTGAAGAGTCTTTCTCAGAGACGAAAAATAGCTGTATTTGCATAGGCATTGTCTAACTCCCCCATTTAATTGGGAGAAAAAGTAAATCAGAACATTATTTTCTTTTATCATTTTCAGAACACAGAACAAATCTTCGTGTACAGAGACTACAACTTAAAGCATGATGAGTTTCAGTTTCTTTCTAAGGTTCACAAACTTATTCATTGGGACACAAATTGTTTTTTATTAAAGCAAACTATATATATAACAGGAAAGCTTAATGGTGGGGTTGTTTTTTCTTCTTCAATCCTTGAACGTTTATATATATATATATATATTTTCTGAGGTTTTCAATTACAACAAAATAACGACACTCTGGGACCACAGAAAAGTTTTATTAAAGCAAAGCTATTATATATAGAATAACTATATAAAATACTGCCGGTTTGTTTCACTAGTCTGTATATTATCACATTGTTACTCACTGATGATCTGATGATGAGCGCCTAATAGAGAGAGAGAGGAGAGAGAGAGAGAGAGAGATAGACGATGAGAGCAGATGAGAGAGAGAGACAGAGAGAGAGAGGAGAGTGAGATGATCGCAGAGAGAGAGAGAGAGTAGAGAGACGAGGGGGAGAGAGAGAGAAGAGAGGAGAAAAACACAAACAGAGAGAGACAGATAGATGAGGAAAATGAGAGAGGGTGGGGGGGAGGGGGGTCAGAAGAGTCAAATAGGACAGAGACTGAGACGTCGGGATTGAGACATACTAGAAAGGAGCGAACGAGAAAAACCGAAGAGAACAGAGAGGACAGAGACCACAGAGAGGAAGCACAGAGACAGAGATTAAACACAAGATAGACGCCCACAATGACACTTCCTAGAATAGGAAAAGAGGGGAAGGCACAGAACAAAAGAATGCGATCATCACGAGCACAGGAAAGAGAGTAGACAAGTAGGGTGATCCCCGAAGACCATATTTCCCACCATGACACAGCAGGCTACATGCACATAGAAAGACTTATTTTCATGAACTATACACGTTGTCCCCAGAACAAACGCATACTTGCACAAAACGACGATTATTTACCATCAATTTGGGGTGAGGTTGCTCAATAGAAAATATCCTGATGTCCTATTTTTCCTCAATGAGGATGGGCAACCACACAAAACAGCTGAACGGAATACTATTTGCCCCCACATTCGATGGTTAAATAGCCACTTGCCTAGTCGCGCAATACGAGACTAACTAACAGAGGGTAGGGTAACTACATTCGGCAACCCGTGCCAAACCTTCGCCAAGGAAAGAAAAGCATAAGAGAAAAAGGAAGGCCTATACTTAAACATTTTATGTTAAATTTAGGTAATAGCGAAAGTTGCATATGTTACGCGAGGTGGCATGATGTGTGGCAAGTTGTACAGTGATTTTGATTATTGAAAGGAGTTAATAATTGGGACAAAGTGGCTATATTATATAAGTTCACCAGAATAAAATAGTTCTCAAGAACTACAATTATTTCCTGGGCTTATCCTCATCAAAGATTAAGGGGATATTCCAGAAAATTAGAGGGACTTGTGTCGTAAGCTGACTTCGCCCAACATATTGACATCAATTTTAGACAATAGGTGAAGATAAAAAAAAAAAAAAGCTTTTTTTAAAAACAACGTTGGCAAAGGTGTCATGGTCTAAGGTAAGGCGTAATTGAGGGTAACTAGGCCTCGCGGCCTCTGAAGTGCTCTTTTCAATATAGTTTTTTTTTTTAGTATTGAGCCACATTGATAGGAATTATATCCTGTGTGTTTCAGTGAATGAAACTCTTCACTGCCACAAGCACTGAACACATCGCTATAAATTAAAGCCAGAGGTCATGTTGCCTAGTTACTGTGATACAACTACTTCCTTTTAACAACCACTGTCAAAATAGAAAACCCTGACACAGGTTGAGGGGAAGAAAGAAATAAAGAATATGTTAATATTCGCACTTTACGCACAATATGTACAATGTTTGTTTTTCATGATTGGGGTGTTTGAGGAGCATGAATGCGAGAGAGTGGTCCTTTGATGATGGCTTGTTCTGCTTGTATGTGCATGTGTAAATTTTGTAACATGTTGTTTTGAATAAAGATCGTTTTAGTAAAATGAAAACAAAAATACTGCGTTTTCAAATGTACTTCATGTTAAATTAGTTAATCAAAAAGCTGTAGACTAACCACACTACATTCATTTACTGATTTACTACTGGCAAAAAGTTAAGGGCCACTTCCAATGACATCTCCCAGACCACAACACCACAGCAAATTGTTTCAGAATGATAAAAATTTATTCAACAACAAATTAATTTCAACATTGAACGAAATCAACAATTCGGACGCGAACAGTGAGCTTTATTGCCTTTAATGTCCAGTCACCCTCCTTCAGCAAAGTCGCAAAGTCACAAAAGCCACCGGTGAAAACTACACCACTCAGTACCGCATGTGGCCACAGTTTGCTGCCAGGGCATGTCAGCGCAAGCGTCGACGCAAAAGATGCAACATGCTAAATAAAAATGGGAAGTCCAGACAGGGATCCGGTAGTCGGCCTTGTAGTGTACCTTTGGTAATATGGCCACTGCACACTCCTGCTGTGAAGGAAAAGAATGAGCTGCCGGCCAGAGTCAACAGGATGGGAACGTGGTTGTTGGATACCATCCGGCATAGGGACATCCAAAGGGTGCTCCATTGGAGCCAGACTCGAGTCGTGAATGAGATGGCCACTGCATCCTGCATGATCCCATTTCTGCTGTAGATTAAATTGTCCACGACACGTCCTCTCCTCCCCTCCGGTCTGAATGGGCTGCTGGGGGGACTCTGCGTGGTGACCCTGGATGTTTTAGGGGTTAACTCGGACCTTGATGGCTACCCAGGGGAAGACAGCGAGAACTACGTGCAAACGATTGCAAACTTGTCCTTCTGATGACATTGACAGTTTTCGAAGCCGCCTGATGCTGAGCTCACGCACTCAGGAGTACGGCTGGCTGTATTGGATGAAGGGGTGACGGCTCTAAAAATCCGAATCTTTTGCGTTACCATAGTAGGAGCGGGACAGCTTCCAAGCATGAGAAATCGGTCTTCCTTGTTCTGTTTGCACACCCCTGATGACACGACATGACCCTGCACAAACTGGTCGTGAACACCGAGCCGTACACAAAAAAAAAAACAAAAACTTTATTTGTTTATGTCCACCCCCCCCAGGGGTTGCCTAGGAAACCTCGATCACACAGAGTCCATTGCGATAAACGGTATGGTGAGACACAGTGGAGACGCCTAGCAACACAACCCCCGTGCGACGGGCAGAAAGATAAAAGAACAGAAGAAAGGAAACCAGAAATCCCCTAGTCAATTTTCCCCCAACGCTAAGGCGCAGTTCACAGAAGTCTGCCCGCGATACCAAAAGAATCTCACAAGTCTATGTGCTAAATGAGCCATGCTTTTTGAACTGGCACTCCTTTTTGAACTTGAAAGGATCTATTCAGTCTATCTGATTTAATAGCCAAAGCACGGCTGAAAATCTGAAATCTAGAATGTCGTAGAAGGAAATGTTTTTAATACATCAGACTGTGCCTTGCCAACGTGGCATCATGAAACCAACATGGACACACTTCTCCCTGGTTTTTTCAAACACATTTGCTTACCACAGTCCACACAGGATTGCAGATTTTTCATGCTTTTGGCGAGCGTGCAAGATGGAACCCAATCTTGAGTAACAGCATTGGGTTTAGTTGTTGGTTGTTTGGTCGCATACCAAGCTTGACTGGTATGAGGTGTGTGTCACTGGTCAAGATATTTGCAACAAGGGTTTGGGTGGGTCAATTATTAAAATTGCTGCTAATTGTTAATTGTTCAGAACGGTCTATCGCTATTAATTACAATAACAAGAAGGGACATCAAAATGAGAGCTGGACCACATCCTTTTCTTTGCCAAGAGTACGAAATAGTGTCCACAGTATTGTTTTCCCACTTTCCTTCTTAATCGGCATTTCATGATCACACAATTCTGCCCAACAGAACGATTAATTTGACTGTAAACAGAAGGAAATGTATAAAAAAAGCAACATAGCACCACTACTGCTTTTTGCGAACATGTCAACAGATTATGTTTCTCTTACGGGCATAAATGTGAATATAGCCCCCCAACTAAAAGGTAGTATATCTATTTTTATTCTCTTAAATAATCTATCTCGCGATGTCCCATGGCTGGACAACAAACGCCGCCGATGGCCAACATATATCTTCGTCTTTTGACCCGTGTTGTGTTTTTTTTGTTATCAATATTATGAACCAAAATAAATTTGGACGATATAATAAACATGGACCCAGACCAGTTGGACATACTACCTGGAAGAAGAAGAAAGGTTATCACAATCACATAGCCCATTTTCCCCTATTACTACTACTCTACTTCTACTGTACTACTACTAAACTACTTGCCTCAAATGCCGGGTTAGGCGTATATCAATCCACTTCAACGTGGAAGGGTTATTGAGTTGATAAATAAACCCTATCATCCATATGATGTAAAAAAAAAAGTTGGCCAACCAAAGAATAAGAATACTGCGTAATTCAAAAAGCTGCTGTGAAACTTAACCTACTCACTTCGAGGTACACAACAAAAATTGCTTCCAATCTGGACAAAGGCACCCAAACTGATTATGATGGTTGCTAGGACTTCTCGAAAGGCCTTTGACAAAAGTCCCCCTGGACCTCTAAAGGAATGTAGCGCACCTCCCCCTATAACTCCAATAAAGATCCACCTTGTGACTATCCTATAGCGCACTCACGCGGGGAGGGAACTACGTTCTGTGAGGATCAAGGGCTATTCCCTGCCAAGCCGCATCTAATCCAGCACCCCACAGCCAGGTCATCGTTTGACGGAAGCCAAGAAAGCCAAAGCCAAGTCAAACATGGACAGCAGTCATCAGTACGGTTGTCCCCACAAGGTGCCCCCCTCGTCCCGGCCCTCTATTATTCACAGATGTTTATCAATGATCTACAATCGACCCCAGCGCAGAAATCCAGAATGAACACTTCTTTTCAACTGAGTGTGTTTCGAAAAATTGGTTGTGATTACAACCAAAGCATCGTTAAGCATCGCCATCTTGAAACAGGACACTTGAGTCATTAAGGGTAACCTTATGCAATACTGGAAATATAGCCAAACCTAATGTTTTCGTTGTTTATAAATTTTTTTTGTTTTTATCCGCTGTTTCAGTGTGGCAAAGCAAGCAAAACACAGTTTCTTTAATACTTTGTTAACAGATCCATTTCCTCCAAAGGAACCTGAAACTGCAGACGACCATGGACAGAGAGTTAAAGAAAAGAGAGAAGAAGAGCTGGTCAGGAAGGAGACTGTACCACCTTGGAAACTAAACAGTGTTGTTGGTGGTGGTCAGTAGAATTCATCAGGCTTGTTTCTCCTTAAACCCTTTCAGGCATTTCTAATTATTAAATTATAACAATCAGATCTGATAGTTTTGGAAGAAGTGAGAGAATAGTTGCGGGGCCCCGTGGGGGGAGGGAGGTTAAGGAGATATAAGTCGTCTATGTGTTACCGATGCTGGCGAGTGTGTGTGTGTGGTGTCGTGTGTTTCTGTGTTGGTGCTGGTGCCATGGGTGTGGGTGTTGTCGTGTTGGTAGTGAGCGTGTCTGTTTGTGCTGTTTATGTGGTCTGCTTTTGGGTAAATGTTTGTAATAGGTTTGGCAAAAAAACACAAAACAAAAATGTCCACATACTGGCAAATAGGTATATCAGAAGTGCAATGTGTTCAGTTTGGCGCCATGAACTGTAGCAACAAAGCCCTATGCCAGGATAAGTGCCTCCCAGAGGAAGCACCCCCATTTGGGTGGGGTACTATGAAGCAATAAAAATCTAAAGACCAACGCTATCTGGAGACGGAATAATGCAGGGACGGTCCCAAGAAAGGAAATAGCCACTTTATAGAAAGAATTCTGATTTTACGCCCACATCGCTTATTCTAGCACTTTCGGACATTCTCTATCCACCACTGAGGACCCTCTATACGAACGTAAAAAGTAAAGGAGTCCATGGAGAACCCATTGTTTTGCTGGAAGATTGGGAGGAGTGCCTGATTTCCATATCTTGAATAAATGTTGATATGTTGATCACAATTATCTTCACCACTGTTGTTGTGTGCTACTCTTTATACATTTAAGTTACACTGATTTCAGTATTTTATAATTTGACCAAAAAAGTGAACACTTCAGGCCGTTGTTTTTTAATTCATCCCCCGCCGAATGTTCATTTTTTTAAAAACCACAAGCGATTCTGGGGCGTTTTGAACTTAGTCTCGTCTGTTCTTCCTCTTGGAAGTTTACAAAGGCAATGTAATAATTTTACAAGGCTTATCCAGACTCAAAACTGTCTCTGTCCCTATTATTTTAACTGTCTGTCTCGTTATCTCTCTCTCTTAAGTTGCCCCCCTGAATCGTCCGACAAGGCTCTGCCCCTATGTACCCTGCCGGGGCCATGGGTCCCTGGAATCCTGCCTGCCTTTCGGTTTTTTTTGGTTTTTTCATTTTGGGGAGTTGCACCAATGGTACTGTGTGGATGGTGGTCATATAGGCAGACCTGGGTCATCGTTTTTGTTTTGGGATGAACTTGGGTCGGTCTTCTTGTGGGTATTGCTCTCACTTTGCTAGGCGATGAGTGCCAAAAATAACAGTGGTGGAGGGAGTTGTTGACAAGGGAGTTACTTCCCCTTCTTCGTTTCACCATATCCTCTCCCCTAGCCTTGCTAGTTTAATCTTTGTTTAATGTTCATTTTTATCTTTTA
>JAGGCT020004221.1:0-35350 GCA_017654935.2 Phymorhynchus buccinoides
GTCACTAGATTCCGCTGTCTCATGGCTTCACTGTAAGAAAGTGTCCCAGGCACTACAGGTACGTTCCTGTAGTATTTGCTGTCTACGTCGACCGTCAGTATCTCTGACATCTCATCATTGTCCCTAGTTTCACCAGAAGGATTGCGTTGTTTGCCGAAATGGTAGCGTTCGCGGAGAAATGAACCTGGCGCATTTCTTTTTTCCACCAGGAGGGCGACTGTCCGGTCGGTACGCGCCACCACAGCACTGGCGTGCTAAAAACAAAAAAAAAAAATAAAAACTGCGTTGCTGGTCTTCAGACTGATGTCCGTAATTTCTTGACTGCAGTCGACGGCAGTAGGCATCGTTCTGCCCTGTAGTATTCATCTACGTCGTGTGTTCGGTGTTGAAGGCCAGTGTTTTGAGAGATTCCATGGAGGAGGGCGTTCACCTCGCTTCGTCCCTGGTGGAGGCTGGCTGCTGTCTTTCCTGACGTGGAGCATCCCAGCTATGGATGTATGCGATTTGCCTGGCCTCCGGTGGAACTCCAGCATCTCTCGTTGTCGGCTATTTAAACAGACGCCACCTTGATTCCGTAGGAATCGTAAACTGTCTCTGAGCCCTTTGTCCCCCAAGACCGCATTTTGTCGGCCCCATCGACCACTGTAGCAGTTAGGCGTGGATCGTCCTGTTTGTCGCGGCTTCCAAGGCGAAACGCCCTACTGATGTCTTGCTGTTTCAGCATCATCTTTGAGTGGTCATTCAACAAATTCGACGATGATTTGTGTGGTAGTGTGCTCAGCTTCCCGTCTGGTTCGTCAACAAAGAAGGAATCTCAGGTTACAGATCTTTTGGTTCTTGCTCTGACGATTCCAGCTTTTCTTTCTAGGCACTTTCCATTCTATCAATCATTGTGTTATTGCTTCTTTCAGCTCTTGAATTTGTTGTGTTCACAGCTACCCTTTTTAAGTTTACTTACTTCTGGCAAAAAGCGTTGAATACCGGTCTTCAACTGGTGAATTTTCCTCTGTGTTGTTTCTATCCCATTTAAATGTGACGAAACAATTTGCAGCATTTGGATAATCGCCATTCCATAAAATGCATGTGACTAGTTGGTGGTAGCAGGAATATTTTGTTCCATTTTAAAGCACATACTATCTACTGCCACAGGATAAACAAACCAGAGCACGCACGCGAGCCGCGGTTCTTACAACAGATTCTAGTTCACATTGTTTTTTCAACGAGCGATTTTTCCGTGCAGTAATTGAGAGTAACCGTTAGGTGCTCGAGATACATGGCGATTTTGTTCTTCATTAATTCTCTTTACTTTAACGTCATTTTGGCTTCATGTACTAATACCTTCTGGTCAATAAATTCGCATCATTTCAAACACACACACGTTAATACATTCACAGTAAAACTTAGACAGTCACTCACTGCATCAAGAAAAAATCGTCCCGTAAAAGTAAGCGCAAACTTTCATGACTTCCAACTTGTCACACCTTCCGGAAGCTCGGAGAGATAGAGAGAGAGAGAGAGAGAAGAGAGAGAGAGTAGAGAAGAGAGAGAGAGAGATAGAGAGAGAGAGAGAGCGAGAAGAGAGAGAGAGAGAGGGGACAGACAGACAGATAGTACAGAACCGTGAAAATTTAAAAACAAACGTGGTTAACTGTTAAAACTGAAATTCGTTTATTCAAAAGTTCATTACCATGTTTAGAAGTAAAACTGAACCTACCCACCATTTTCATCAAGATCACTGCAAAAATAGAAAATAACGGTTTACAACTGTCAAGGTTAATTGTCGTTTATGAAAGGTCACTATGGATTTACAGAATGAAAAGCTGACCTACCCCCATTTCATTACTATCACTGCAAAACTACAAACCTACGTTTTCCTGTCAAAGTTAAGTGCGTTTTATGACGAGGGTAACTATAATTTTCAAAATGAAAACATGAACCTAACCACCATTTCTTACGATCACTCAAAACTAATAAATAACCGTTTTTACTGACAAATGTTATTCATACTGTCCAACTTGGGGTTATGTTTGTTAAGAAAAAACGTATCTACTTCAAATCTACGACATTCTGTGAAATATTTTGGCATGAAATTGCGGAAAGGTGGTTAAAAACAGAAAATAACTGCATTTAACGGTTATTTCTGTTTTAAGTTTTATTTCTGCAAATAGTCTAAAACCATCACGGTGACGCAACCGGACCTCATCCAATATCATTAAAAATCGTAAAGCTTCTTGACTTTACGTGGACGGACTGACTTGACAGACAGACAGACAGACACGTCCTTCTTTGGCTCACTGGCCGTGGGATACCAGTCCGCTTCGCTCCTGATAAATATAAAACTTTCAGTCAAAGAAGCCAAAGCCACTAAAAAGGTCAGCTTTCCAGGAGTGGGCAGAAGAGTTAGGAAGTATGCTAAGACCCACTCCTGGGACCACAAAATAGTTTCTGAGGCTATTCCTAAATGTCCAACCATCTATAGGTGAGAACGGGGTAAACAAGCCGCATGGGCGGGGCGGGTAAGAAGCCCCACCGCCAATTATCTCATGAAATGAACAAATTTCAGTCTCATTTTCCCATAGACGATCGTTAATGTCTAGCATTCGTCTCATGGGCAATTTGACTGAGTTTCTTTTATTTCATGGATAATTGGGTGGGCTTCTCCCCGCCCATGCTCTTTTTTACCACCGGCTTCCGCGCTACAATCCATATATTTATATTCCGAATGAATCATCATTCAGTAAATTTCAAACATAAAATTGTCATGTAACGGACCACTGAATGTATCATCTCTTTATCCATGCGAACAAATCTCATCCAGGTGGGAGCGACATTTTTTAAGAAGTTTAGTCCCATCTCTTTTCTACGGAATCTATACAAACGCAGTTTTTATATTAATTAGACCTCCTTCCCAGAAATTTTTTGTTGCCAAAAGGTAACTACTTACCCAAGCATACTTCTGGTGCTACTTTTAATTAGTAAACGCTCTATATTATAGGCCCGCCTATTAGACAATGTTTTAAAGAAGACTATTTTAAACATGGATCCCGTCTATTCTCCCTTTGTAAAATATTCCCTCTCCCATTAAAAAACCCCAACATATTGCCGGAATTCGGCCAACATATGTTCGTTAGTGCCTCTGGAGTCCGCGGGTCTGTACTTTTAAATATTTATTGACAGGAGATCCTTAATACTAAACTAAAATAATTACGAATTGTTAAGTCAATTCCAAATCTTAAAGAGAAATACATATCTTTTCACAAACAGCATCGGCTACCGTGAAGCCGATGCCAAGTGTACAGTTCCTTTTAACATTTTGCGTAATAAAGATTAAACTTATACATTTTATGTACATGGCGCTGTGTTGCGTTGTGTTGTGTTGTGTTAAGTTGTGTTAAGTTGTCCATTGGTGTTTGTGTTTTGCGCGCCTGGTGGGGAGGTAAGCTTTGTGTTTTGTCTGTGCTGTGTTTGTGAGGGTTGTCCCGACAATTCCCAACACGCGCGTCACAATTAACCCAGTGAAGCGAACCAATTCCCTGCGCACAATTCCACACAATTAGAACCCACAATCCCCGACAATTCCCTGCCAAAACGTTTCACTGAAAAGAACTCAGAAATCAGGCGATTTATACAATGTTCAGATGATTCTCGTGCTTTCATCAAAACATGATAATATGATTTATGCTCGTTTCATCTAGTTCACTAGCTTTATGTAAAAACATCGTGACTTGCCAAGAACTAACATTTAGGTTGTTGTAATGCAATTTGTATTGTTGAAATCGGGGCGTGAATCGGGGCTCTCTACACGACACGCATCTTAACCTAGAATTGTAATTTGAATTACCTCCACGTGAAAGCGTGTCTACTGATCTTTCTGTGAACCCGCGGACCCGTCTGTCTTCCGTAGGGAAAGGTAGCTATAACAGAAAACATGGTGGCATTATAGAATAGCGTAAGTGGGTGAGGGGTTTACACGCACAGGTGAGGGCTCCTGTTCTTGTGGATCAAAAGGCGAAATAGATCAAGAAGCGATCAAAAACGCATCACTCCGGATGGTGCTTATTCCCCTACACGATTATTGTTTTTGCAATCGGGAGTAGGGAGAGATGATGAAGGGCATGATGAGACAGTAGGAGACAAACAAAAAAGACCCCCAAATATTTTGCCCGTTTGTTTGCCCCTCCCCTCTCTCTGTCTCCTCTACTTAAAACTTGTGTGTGTGCGTGCACGCGCGTGGGCATGCACGCACGTGGATTTTTCTTGTGCGTGTGTGTGCTGGTGTGTGTTGTGACCTCTGTTTCCTGTGTGTGTGTGTGTGTGTGTGTGTGTGTGTTGTGTACATTGTGCGTGCGTGCGTTATCGTTGCGAGTGCGTGTTTGTGGCTGCGCGTTGTGTGTGTATTGTTGTGTGTGTGTGCGTGCTTGTTTTTTTGCGTGTGTGTGTGTGTGTATATGTGCTGTTTGTGCGTGCTTCTCCCCGTGTTTGTGTGTGTGTGTGTGTGGTTGTGTGTGTGTGTTCGTTTTTGCGCAGCGGGCGCGCTCGCATGTTGTGTGTGTTTGTGAATGCATGTTTCCGCCAAGCTTGCGGCATGTGCGTGTGTTTGGTGTTGCGCGTTTATGGGTGCACGAAAGCGAGTTGGTGAACTGTTTTACTTATCAGGCAAATGTTTTCATATGTATTGTATTATACGATCTTTAGTATGACGGTCATAATTTGAATTATGTAAAAACATTGAGAAGAAGAAAAAACAGACATTTTACAGACATTTTCTCCCAGTTTATTATGCTGTTGAAAATGCTTCCATCCTTTCTGCTGTAACTATCTAACGGAAACATTAATTCAATTGAAGAAAATTGGTGGGTTGTTTTGGGGGTTTTTCACCTTTTGGTGCAGGCTACAGGAATTGCACTTTGTGCCTTTCATAAGCCAAATAAATTAGTGGGTATGTATGGTAAAGGGAGGGGGGTGATGCCCAGCCCACCCCCCACCTCCTCCACAAGCAAGAAATCAGCTTTCTCTTATCTTTGAACCTACAGACATTTTGTATCAAATGTAAACGGTAGGAGGCCCAAACTAACAAGGCTATACTACAACATATCTTAACCGTTTAAAGGTGCACCCTAACGTGTGGGATGAGTTTTTTGCAAGAACCACGTTTCAGATCACCAGAAAGACAAACATTTACACAGATATTCGGCGTGACTTCACACTCACTTTGCTCTGGTTTTAGGATATGACTTACAAGCCGTCGAAACGGCGATTCCTCTGCTTGGAGGAGATGCATCGGAGAGATAAGGCATTTTTGGATGGGGTGGGTGGAGGTCACTCAGTTGTGGTTGAAGCATTTTTTTCTTTTTTTTCGTAGTGCAGCAAAAAAAAAATATGAAGCTATTTCCTTTGTGAATGTGAGCTGAAACTCATTTAGATAAATGTGATATAAAAAAACTACAAAAATGGTATGTTGAATAATAAAAAATAGTCTTCTAGATTCTGCGAAGAACTGCTTTCGTGCACACATATTTGGTTCTAAAGCACAAAATAAATATAAAACAGGCCCTAAATTAGAACAGTTAAGGCATAAATAGTAACTCAAAACAGATGGTGTATGAGTACCTCCGAAATTGTTACAAGTCTTCTCCACCATGTGCCCTGCTGTATAATTACTAAATAATCATCAGATTACTGACAATCATAATCAGCACATATGTAAATGGGGCTGACCTCATGATGTTTTCATGTGGGTTGTAAAAACTCATCCCTACAGAAAGTTGATACCTCATCTTTGCAGGTTCCATTCGCACCCATAAGGCGTTACATGTAACCACAATAAGTGACCCTGTAGAGGGTAGAAAAGAAGGGTGAGAATGAAAGTATAGAAACATGTACAAAGACAGAGAAAGGAATGCTATCGTATAAGCACAAAACGTTCAGCTGCATATTTTGTTATTATCGTTTACCTTTTGATAATCTTTGAATGCTTAGATTTAAGTAAGTGTCACATTAAATAGTGAGCAGTCTTGTCAATCCAGTGTTTTGAAAGAAGTGTTACTGGAATGAATGTATGAATCTTGGGGATAATGGGGGGGGGGGAGGGGGTAGTGAGCTTTAGACAGCATGCATAATTTGAACCACCTTAAAAAATGTATGGTGCAAGCTTAAAAACAATTATAACAACACACAAAGCAAAACATCTACAGTAAATCACACTGTTCTGTCAGCTATTTCATTTACGTTTTATGGCGCTGTGTGTAACAACTTTAGCTAACAACGTGTACTTTTGGTAGTTAATCCGATCTGCATGAATAATTCATTTCTTTGTGTCTTCATATGAAAACAGAATCACCATGGGCCAACATGTCCAGGTCTTTCCTGGAACTCTACTTTACTTGGTCCCATACAAACAGATGCCATAAACCTCCAGTGCTATTTTCATGAAGCTCTGCTCTGAACTTGGCTCTCAGTCAAACAGTACATGTAGAACTTGGCTGCCAACTGTGGAAGTACAGCAGCATTAAGCTGACATCGAGTAAACACCCTGGACCTGACCGTTTTCAAGGGGGTCACCCCACTCAATGGAATCGTGTAAGATTAGGTATGAAATCAGTGGTGCTGTGAGAAGGGCAAACGAAATACTTGCTACCATCCAGGGTGAGAGTCAATGAAGACACTTTCTGTTGTCTGGAAGACTCCTGAGTGGTTTGTTGTGCAGAAAGACGTTGGCTTGCTTCTGACAGATCTGACCAGTGTCCACACAAGAACAGTGTTGCTGACAAGTAACATCGTGAAAGGTAAGAAAGAGAACTGAAGCGTGTTAATCCAAGTGTCTATTCTAAAAGCAAACCATTCGTAGAGTTCTGAAGCATGTATGTAACACCTACCTCTATCATTAATGTTGTATCCGTACAGCAGGTGGGAATTCACCAGAAGCAGAACGATGCTCACTATACCAGCAGCAACTCGTGACTTTCTCTTCGTCCACACAGCATTGACACGAAGTGGCCACAGCACGGAGGCAGCTCTGAGCATGGTGAGTGACACCAGCATCGAAGACGATACAGGCGATGATGCACTCCGTAAAAACCTGTTAATCTTGTACTGCCAGGTGCCCTGATTCCTTATCAACGTATAATTATACATAACTATGAGGAAGTTCTCAAGTGGTTGCATCAACACCATCTGGTAAGACACGGCCAGAACTGTGAAGAAAATACTGGACGTGGATGAAGGAAGACGAATCATAATCAAATTGATCATCACATTGCCGAACATCCCAAAGACAACAACGATAGCATCGCCGATTCTCATGATGAGATCAGACAGGTCTTTAATAGCATCGGTATATATCCCTCCAAGAATCCCGTTTAACACGATCTGAGTCGTTCATTGTACTGGTCACTTCATATAATTAGACATTGAAAGTTGACTGTGTTCATTAGTTGTTGTATCGAGGGTTTAACCATATAGATGCTTTAGGTTTGTTTGCGTTACACACTACAGCTTGTCTGCTGGAAATAGAGGAACTCTAACCAAAGAACTGATCTGACCGACTGATGAAAATAAAAATCAACACCTAGTCTATATCTGCTGTTAGGCCTATCGTGGGTAATAAGTACAACTTTTAACATAGGGTTTTATACAGTCCGATTTCACACACCCACACACACACACACCACACACACACACACACACACACACACACACATGTATATAATATATATATATATATCTATATATTATATCTAGATATATATATATATATATATAGATATATATATATACAACGCATGCCAAGCACACACACACACGTGCGCGCATGTACGCATGCATGCTGGTTGGCTCGTACACACAGATAGAGAGAGAATGAGGGAGAGAGAGAGAGAGAAGGAGAGAGAGAGAGAGAGAGGAGAGAGAGAGAGAGAGATGGAGAGAGGATTGAGAGAGAGAGAGAGAGAGAGTATATGTGTGTGCGTAACATACTTGCGTAATTATTATAGGTTTGTACATGGTACACTCCTAGGCATGGTGGTTCTTGATTTACTTGCAAGATTCCCAGAGTTCGGGCCTCTCTTCTTCAGGCACAACACACTGGTAAAGCTCCACTCAGACACTCCAACTCCAGTCGTAGGAACTGAGTTGGAAAATGACGTCATAAAGTCGCAGCCTTGATACGTCCTCACACAGTTCCACACTTGGTTGTACGCAATTTAAAGGACATATAAACTCAGCTTTGACTGACAAATCGTTTTAAATCGCTTATCTGTATTAAATAGCTTTATATTAAGTATTTCTTTGAAATAAATAGCCTTTTTGAACCGCCCTTGGCTATAGGTTGTTTTTAAATCTCCAAGTCCCCTGAGTCGAAAACGACAGATTTTTTTACTTTCAAGCGGGAGGTTTGGAGCAGTATCTCGCATACGAGATGAAAGCGTGGGGGGAAAAAACGAGACAAAATTGAGTCATTACAGACTTGGCACCGAAATTAAGTGTAAAGCAATTACATAATTCATGGACTACGTAGCTTCTTCACAGATCTTAGGTTTACCCTGTTATCAGTTCTGTTTCTAACATGACTTCAGAACACCAAAGTGAACACATTTGATGTCCACTGTTCTAGTCTTTGAAGAAAATGACGTCAATTATTAACATGACACATAAGTCACAGAAGCGCCTTCAATAAAACGTCAACATTTTCGTCATTTCCTTTTCAACACAATGGAAGTATTAGGTCTATTTTTACATTGAAGCCTACTTTCGTTTGGCGCCCGTTGCGTCATAGCTGACGAACAGTTTGAGTTTTGCGACATTGACTTTATTAAAATATAAATACAGTTCTAGAAAAATTTCCTTTTTACTTCATTTATAGCAATTATTGTTCGTGTTCATTTATACAACTCAATCAAATTCCAGTGTTGATATGAGATTTAGCCTCACAGGCAAGAATGTTAATGTTATCATTTTTAGATATAGTTGTGTAGTTATAATCAAATTTTGCCTTGCAAAGCTCCCAGTTTGGAATGGGACTTACTGGAAAACGCACAGCCAAGTTCTTTTGATTTACACCTGATTTTGTCAACAGTTTAGAAGAAAATGTTAAAATAGTTTTATTAGAACGAATGCGTCTAGCACGTTTAGGAAAATGGATGTCAGACCTTATACAGAGTTCCGTTTGATTTGAATTTTGAACTGTAGAGCATCTTAAAATGTATTTAGCACACGCTAATTTACGATGATCTTCAAGAGGTAAAACACCTGCCTCATGGTAAGTTCCTAAGATCGAACCATGAAAGGGAACGCCAATGGCTAATCTAAATGACTTACAATCTATGCTTTGAAGTTTTTTCAGTAAGTATTTGGGGGCATTAAAAAAGACCTCTTGTGCATATGATAATTTAGATCTAACTAATGCGGAAGACAAATGAATTAAGGTTTGTGTGTGGTTTGTGTGTGTGGTGTGTGTGTGTGATCCGTGCGGCTCAGTTAATGTGTGCTTACTGAATTGGGGATGAACGAGTCGGTGTTGTTAAATGTGTGTGTGTGTGTGTGTGTGTGTGTGTGTGTGTGTGTGTGTGTGTGTGTGTGTATGTGTGCTTACTGAGAGAGAGAGAGAGAGAGAGAGAGAGAGAGAGAGAGAGAGAGAGAGAGAGAGAGAGAGAGAGAGAGAGAGAGAGAGTTGCTTTGTGTGTATGCGTTGTTGCTGGTTGGTGTCATTCTTGAATGCTGTTTTTCTTGTCTATTTGTTGACATTGGAAGTATATTCTTGTCTGTAATCTTTGTGTCCAATGTGTAAATTTTGACGTACAACATTTTTTGGGTATTATATGATCTATCCTCATATTATATGTAATTTTGTCCCATGCTTTATATTGATATCGTTTGATATTGTGTTTATAAAGTACATTATATTCGATTGATATAAACAATTTTGTCTATAAGCTGCATTTTCATTGTACATTATTTGTGTCCATGCAACATTCAACCACTCTACACATACCCTATTGTTATTTTAAAAAAATTAAAAACCACCACGCAACAGAGTGTGTGTGTGGGTGGAGGGTGTGTAGAGAGATAGAGAGAAACAGAGACAGAGACAGAGACCTAGTCAGAAAGAAGTAGGCTTTTGAAGGTGAGATCAAAACATAAGCTATAAAAGAACAAATATATCAATAGGATTACAGATAGAAGCATAAAAATATAACCTATATATTATTATTTCTGTTATGTTTATTATTATGAGACAGAGCCATACAGAGAGAGAGAAAAAGAGAGAGAGAAAAAACAACCCAGTGAGAGACAGACAGACATAGACAGACATAGACAGACAGACAGAGACAGACATAGACAGACAGACAGAGACAGACAGACAGAGACAGACATAGACAGACAGAGACAGACAGAGACAAACAGACACAGACAGACAGACAGAGACAGACAGAGACAGACAGACACAGACAGACAGACAGAGACAGACAGACAGAGACAGACAGAGACAGACAGACAGAGACAGACAGAGACAGACAGAGACAGACAGACAGAGACAGACAGAGACAGACAGACAGAGACAGACAGAGACAGACAGAGACAGACAGAGACAGACAGACATAGACACACAGACATAGACAGACAGACAGAGACAGACAGACAGAGAGACAGACAGACAGAGACAGACAGACAGAGACAGATAGACAGACAGACAGAGACAGACAGAGACAGACAGACAGACAGAGACAGACAGAGACAGACAGAGACAGACAGAGACAGACAGACAGAGACAGACAGACAGACAGAGACAGACAGACAGAGAAAGACAGAAAGACAGAAAGACAGAAAGACAGAGACAGACACAGACAGAGACAGACAGAGACAGACACAGCCAGCCAGAGAGAGAGACAGACACACAGACAGACAGACAGAGACAGACAGACAGACAGAGACAGACAGACAGACAGAGACAGACAGATACAGACAGACAGAGACAGACAGAAGAAGAACCAATGACTGATAACCAAGACCAAAAAAACAAGTTTCTACATACCCGCTGAGCAAACGGGAGACTTATGCCATTCAAGTCATCTTTTCTTTCTTTCTTCCCCCTAACACTAGGGATAAACTTGTTAGTCCCCGAGCCGAAGGTTCGGGGAGCTATTGTTTCTGTCTGATCCGTCCGTGCCTCCGGCGTGCCTCCGTCCGTCCGTCCGTCCGTCCGGCTGTTCGTCCGTTTTTCTCAAAAACTATTCAGTCTATCATCATCAAATTTGGTATACTAGTTTGCCAAGATGCAAGCTATCCACTGATGTATTTAGCTTTACATTAAGGTCAAGGTCGTGCCTGTTACGGGGTTCAAACCCCGAAACACATAATCGCTAATATCTCGCGAAGTTTTGCATGTATTTTAATGCAGTGTTTTTCACAACATTTCTTGATGAATGGCCTATAACACAGTTGTCATGAATGTTTTTGTGCGCGCGTGTGCGCATGATCGCGCGCGCTCAAATCACGGGTCCAAACCCCAAGGCTATATATATATAAAAACTATTCAGTTACGTGCTGTTTTGATGCCTTTTTATGCAGTTACGTGCTGTTTTGATGCGTTTTTATGTATGTGTACAGCCGACAAATTCCGATTTTGGAGTACCTCGACGATGCTGCGAGGTGACTTTGCAGCCGCTCGGGGTTGCACTTGTTTGGTTTTGTTGTGTTTTGCGCATGAGCGAAACCTCTTCACGTATTGTTTCTGCTTGGTCCGTCCATGCGTGCGTCCGTCCGGTGCGCGTCCGTCCGTGCACGTTTTCTTGAAATTGAATGTTTGGTCTATGACTTTCAGAGGACATTAGCTAAATTTTTAAAAAACCACCAGGGACGGTATTTATGTCGAGATAGCATGAGACTTAGCATGATGCTAACTTAGAAGCTCTTCCAATGTCCTATAGGATTTAATAGGACTTTTGGAAGAGCTTCTAAGTTAGCATCATGCTAAGTCTCATGCTATCTCGACATGAATACCGTCCCTGACTGTTTTAGTTATATTTCATGCGGGTTGCAGGGTGCGAACGTAGATGGATGTGCACGAATTACGGGGCTGGAACTATATACTTGTGCCACTGTCACCATGCTGATTATAGTCGTACACGTATATAGTTCCAGCCTCCTGAACCATGTTTTATGCTTTCAAAGGTTCTAAAGTATAATGCGATGTGTAAGAATTGTTAAAAACCTTAGCTTTGACGATTTGTACTATTTCAGGACATATTCGATGGGTTTATAAACAAACTGACGAATGTACTGGAAATGTATCCGTCACAATACCGTTGCTGAACGAATGTTTGATTGCTTCTGTTTCAATTCAATAGAATTATATGGCCTAATACTAACGGATGAACCCAAATATTACCATTTAGATTGTAATAGAGGTTTCTCCATGGTGTAGATTTTGTAAAGACAAAACCAAATGACTCGTGTCACATTAAAGCGCAAATGTTAACGTACAAAACGTCAGACCGAAGGCATCTTAAACAGCTACTGCATCAAGTTTACACTCATTTTCATTCATGAATCAGGTAAAGTCAAACGTTAAACGCAAAAAGCACAAAGCTACTATTACTTTCCCACGTTAAATAAATGTTAAGCTTGGAAAGAATATTTTGAAAGTCCTGGAGCTATTCAGAAATCGCAATTTACATATATTGGGATACATTGATTTAGCAGAGACAGCGCCACAAGGATCTCCCCCCCCCCCCCCCCACACACACACACTCTCTTAGAATATGTTTACCTTACACTGTAGGCTTATATGTCTGTGGTGGGTTGTAGAGAGACAGAGACAGTGATAGACTGGTTTAAAAATCCCTTCAAATTTTGTCCAGCGTTCTTATAGGCCTACCTATCTATCCTATTATGATGTTGAACTGAAGAGAGAGAGAGAGAGAGAGAGAGAGAGAGAGAGAGAGAGAGAGAGAGAGAGAGAGAGAGAGAGAGAGAGAGAGAGAGAGAGAGAGAGAGAGAGAGAGAGAGAGAGAGAGAGAGGGAGAGAGAGAGAGAGAGAGAGAGAGAGAGAGAGAGAGAGAGAGAGAGAGAGAGAGAGAGAGAGAGAGAGAGAGAGAGAGAGAGAGAGAGAGAGAGAGAGACAGTATTAATCCATTTATGCCCATATTTTATTTTTTGTTAACACATGTTTTAAAGTGTAGGTTTTTATGTATAATGGACATAATTATGTAACACAGAAAGTATCATGAACATATCCAGTTTTTGACTTTTTGCTCAAAATGTTAGCGTCCCTTTTTAGGAACAGCGGGATCAAGTGGGTAGGAGTTTTGTAGATATTACATCATAAAAGAATGAGCTTATTTTTCATCAATTCTCCCTCTATTGCTATAACATTTACTTGTAGCAGTTGTGTCTAATGTAAACTCAATACATCTAGTGGAGGACAAATTAAAATGTAATTATATCCCCCCCCCTCACACCCCCAACCGCCCACATTTTCACGCACTTGTTTTCTTTCCTATTTGTGTGTTTTATATCCACTTAAGTCATTCTGTTTTGTTGAAAATTATCTAGAACTGTTATAAAGAAGTCTGTTCAAAAAAAACAATTCCTAAGCTGACCTTGTAATTAAAATTTGATCTTGAAAACCGAAAGTTTCTTCCTTATGCTATATGTTTCATGTCCGAGCTGTATCCAATGACTGTGTGGACAGAATGGCTTCAACGTTTGTGTGAACGGTGTATCACGATGCAGGGATAATTCCTTAGAAAAATGGTAGCCATGCTGAACTTGACCTTGAAGTTTGACCGTGAAAACCGAAATTCATTCTTGAGGCCATGTTTTTCACATCGGTGGACTTACAATGTTCAACCTTGGTATGGGCGTGCATTGGCTAATAGTAATACCTTTATGTATGTTATCTTTATGACATAAAGTATTTTGTCATAAATGTAGGTGCATCTCATGAGAATGTCTTTGAGGCTTCTGGGTATGGCCGATAACAGGTTTCCTTATGTGTGTCACTATTATAATTGTATATGATCTATTTCAAATTATGTCACTTAAACCTGAAAACATATCAACTTATCACTTTTTCATTTATGTTTCGTCTCTCTCTATCATTTGGATATGAAATGATCATATGACATGTGGTCATGTACCACCTGTCTACTCCCCCCTCTCCTTGGGGCCATAAGCACCCTCCCCCCTCTGCCCCCATCCCCCTATCTTTTTGTAGATGTTCTAATCCATATCAATATATCATCATTGTTCCCTAGCACAACTTTTCAGGTGATAAAATGGGTCTAAGCAGAACATGGATCTTTACTAAGAAGAGGTAGTAAAACCCCTACCCTCTTGATCCCACTGTCCCTAAAAAGGGACGCTTCTTCTACCCCTTATAAAATCGTCCATATTCAATTTCTGATAAAAACTAAAAGATCATCTCAGCATTATGCTTTAATAAACAATTTATGTTCATAACCATGTATAAAAACTTTTGAAACAAAACAATTGTGAGCCATGTTTTACGGTACCCCTCAACGGTATTCCGCACACTTATAAAACATCCCTCCACCAAACACAGTAAGACCAAATATCAAAACAAACTGGTTATATGGGACGGTGACAACATCACTTCGTGCTTTAAAAAGAAAAATCTGGGCGATCATCTAAAATAGGCGAGAAATCTTAATTTTACTTAGCGTCCCTAAAAAGGGACAGCGGGCTTAAATGGATCTTTTGAACCTCAGAAAAAAGTAAGAAGTGGTTGAATTTGTGCATCAAACATTTTAAAGAAGACTTTGTAGTCAATGCAACTCAGTTTACTAAGTGTCTTGAGTATTTGTATAACACCTTTCTTACCTTTGCGACAAATTTCATTCCAAGATAAAATAAGACTTAATCTAGTTGTAAATAACAGTCCGATATATTTGTATGAATTTACTACTTTTACTTCAGTATCCCCATAAACCATTTTTCCCAAACAGACAAATGACCCCTCATAGGAAAAACCATAACATTTGCTTTTTGAAGGTTACCTGTAAGGCCCAAACGATTCGCTTCTTCTCTGAGGACATTTAATTGGTTTTGCAATCCATAAATTGTATCAGACAAAAGAATGACATCGTCCGAAAAAAGCAATAAAAAGATTTCAACTGCATTAGGAATTATTTGAATACCATGCTTGCCATTTTTTGTTAGTTCAATTGCTAATTCATTTCTAAACAAGGAAAACATAGTCGGGCTCAATAAACAACCTTGTTTAACGCCACGTGGGCAAGGGAAAAAAATCAGTATAAGCATTCTCGTTGCGTACACAAGCCAAAACAGTTTCATACACACCATGAATTGCTTTATAAAGTTTACCATTCACTCCCGATTTTCGTAAAACATTCCACAACATATTACGAGTCACCGAGTCAAACGCTTTCTGAAAGTCTACGAAAGCCACATACAATTTCTTATTCTTCAGTAAATATTTTTGAATTAAAGAAAATAATGTGAAAATATGATCTGTTGTACTATATTTAGCTCTAAAGCCTGCTTGTTGTTCAATTATTTGTTCTTCTTTATCAGCCCATGCTGTTAATCTTTTATTAAGTATATGTGTATACATTTTGCCAATAATACTTGTCAAAACTATGCCGCGGTAGTTGTCCAGATTATTTATGTCACCTTTTTTGTGCAGAGGTTTCATTATAGATTTTGCCCATTGCAAGGGAAATAATCCTTTATCAAAGAGTTTGTTAAAAAGAACAACAAGAAAATCTATTACATCAGAATTTGCACATATTAACATTTCTGCAATAATTTTATCTGTTCCAGCGCTTTTATTACATTTAAGTTTATTGATGCCTGCTATCACTTCTTCTTTAGAAATACAATCATTAAATAAAGGTTCGCTGTCATCATCAGGGTTATCATCATCAAGAGAGAGAGAGAGAGAGAGAGAGAGAGAGAGAGAGAGAGAGAGAGAGAGAGAGAGAGAGAGAGAGAGAGAGAGAGAGAGAGACAGACAGACAGACAGACAGACAGACAGGCAGCCAGCCAGCCAGCCAGACAGACAGACAGACAGGCAAGATACAAGTAGAGATAGACAACAGCAGCAACAGCAAAACTGAAAACCAAGACCAACAACCGACATAAAAACCAATACAAGTTTATACGTATCGGTGCAGTAAACGGGAGACCTATGCCATTCAAATTATCCATTATTTATTTCTTCCACATACCCCTATGCAGAAACTTGTTTTTTGTTCTTTTTCTCTCCTTTTAGGCATGAGCGATGCTTTTGGAAGTATTGATTTTTGGATGTTGCGTTGCTGTACTTCCTGAATCCAAGTTGGCGGACATCCAATATATGGAGGCCCACAACTTGACAGTTTGGGAATGTAACGCATACAGTGAATGGAAATCAGATTAACGTCCTCCGGCCTGGAACAGGTACAAATGGTGAATTGATAGATATAAAGATGGTGGGACGGTCATGGAGGTACTGCAATGACAAGAAAGCAATAAAATATTGCTCACATTAACTTCACAATATTCGCTTCAGGTATAAGTACAACGTAGTGAAGTAGCATAATCTTAACTCTTAACTTGTGGTGGTACCATAGCCAATGAGGTTTAACCGAGGCGTGGTTACTGCTACACATATCTGTATTAATAAATAAGCGGGACTTTACTGGTTTAGCACTGCCTCTGGGCATTGCCTCCAGTATTGTTCCCACCATCTTTGTATTTACAAATGCCCCACATGGCCGAAAGGCCAAAGAGGGCGTAAAACCATATTTTCACACTTCGCATAATCTTGTAAAGGTAATTTCGAGGAGAATAGCTTCCCACTGTCTGTTTGGCTGTTTGATAATTCATACATGTCCGTCGCATACATGTCTGTCACATATTTAAAATAATACTCGTAATGTGAACACGACTCAACAAACGTCCAAACTGATTACGTAAAGTGCTTTTCCTCGTCAATGCCTTTAAAACAAGATGCTACTTGATTATATTCCATGCCCAACCAGTTAAGTTGTTGACCGCCATATTGGATTCTGGAAGTATAGCGATGTGACAGCCCATCTGGAGTCTTTCTAAATAGGCTATCCTACCGTTAATGGATGCTATTCAACGCTTCTAGATAGGATGTTGCGTTGCTGTGCTTCATGAATCCAAAATGGCGGACATCCGAGATGGCGGCCCACAACTTAATTGTTCGGGAATGTAACATAGTCAAGTAGCAGTTCATTTTAAAGCTAGTTTCGGGGAGAATAACTTTCCGCTGTCCGCTTGGATGTTTGATGAGTCGTGTTTATACTTTTTATTATTTTTATTTTTGGCACAAAGAAAGAATTTAATAGACAAATGCAAAGCAAAGAAACATGTTAATATGTAAAATGACATTCAAGTCAAATATGGAAAGCCATCAATATATTAACCAACAATCAAGTTTCCAAAAGTCAACAAATTATTAAAGACATATCTGCAGACCAATTAAATGAGCACTTTGCGAACATAACAGAAAACGTAATATTACAAGACAGGTCCAATGAAATTAATCTTTGCAATTAAAAACAATACCTTAGTTCTAAAAGCATTCGTTATCCATTCATTTTTTAGCCAATGACTGTCTTCGATGTAAGTAAAAGACTCTCGTCAATGAAACCATCAGGGACACGTCATTTAGATCGCATCGATGTGAAGATACTAAAAAATTGTGTGCCCGGTCATTTCTGAAACACTTACCTATTTGTACAATTTATTCTTTCATAAACAATATTTTCCCCTTCAATTTAAACAGGCAAAAGTTATCCCTCTGTATAAATCTGGTGAAACATCTAATCCCTCAAATTATAGACCCATATCCATCTTGTCAGCCTTATCTAAACCTATTGATCAAACACCTTCAAATGTAATTATATTCCTATTTTAATAAAAATGACTTACTTCACGAAGACCAGTCTGGTTTTCGTAAAACGTATTCTTGCCATACTGCCCTAATTCAGCTTACCAACAGCCTTCTAAATAGCATGAACGAAAATAAATTTACAGGCATTCTATTTGTCGATTTGAAAAAGCCTTTGATGTGATTAACCATTCTCTATTATTGCATAAAGTAGATCTCTATAAACAAACTCCGGATTTTCCAAGTCTCATATCATCATTTCTAAGTGATCGAAGAGTCAGTGATCATTAACAACAAACTGTCTAAGTTTTTACCAGTTAAATATGGTGTACCTCAGGGTTCAGTGCTTGGTCCTCTTTTGTTTTCCATTTATGTCAACGATCTGCCTTGTTCCGTGCAAAGTAAGTGTGAAATGTTTGCATATGACACGTCCTTTCATGAAAGTAATTGATGTCTTAGCAAATAAACTTCAAGACAGTATTCAAAATCTACTAAATTGGACCCAGTTATCACATGTCTTTAAACACAAACCAAACAAAATGTATGTACGCTACAACAAGACTAAAACGGCCCCAACAATCTGTGTGTGCAAGTGCGTGTGTGTTTGTGTGTGCGTGTGTATGTGTGTGTGTGTGTGTGTGTGTGTGTGTGTGTGTGTGTGTGTGTGTGTGTGTGTGTGTGTGTGTGTGTGTGCGTGTGTGCGTGCGTGCGTTCAGTTTCTGACCCTCTTTCTCTCCAGATCCCTAGGTATAAGCTTTCAACTGTTGGTCGGCGCTCTTTTGCTGTCTCAGGACCGACATCTTGGAACAAACTTCCTTTTTCCCTCCGTCAGCGACCGACCCTCTCTGCTTTCAAATCTAACCTCAAAACCCACCTGTTCCCCCGTCATTGAGGCTCCGCTCTCTTTCTCTTCTCTCTCTTGCCTTTAGGTCTGTTTCTGCTGTATACCATTTATGTCATATGTTCGCTTTGTATTGCATTTTTGTTTGAATGCGTTATGAATGCTAACGTGTGTGTGCGCTTTGATTTGATTTATATCAAGATTCAGCGCGTATAAATACTGTATGTTGTTGTTGTGTTTGTGTGCATGCGTGTGCGCGCGCGCGCGCGCGCGCGCGCGTGTGTGTGTGTGTGTGTGTGTGTGTGTGTGTGTGTGTGTGTGTGTGTGTGTGTGTGTGTGTGTGTGTGTGTGTGTTGTGACTACTCTTACACTTTGTTTGTTCTTACCCTTGTTAACTTGTAAATGTACAATGTCTTTGTCTGTGTTGTTCACTTATGTCAATCTATATATGTGCATGTTGAACAACGAATCTCTTTGATCGTGTTAAAGACAATAAAGAATTGTGAATTGAATTGTGTAATCCGCAAATAAAGTAATAAATGGACGGGGTTTGCGGTTGTGCACACGTGTGTGTGAACACTCCTTCATATTTCTTACTTCCAGATTTGTAGTGGCGGATTGCTGATGGGTTTCATTACGGAAGCTGCGCGTAAAATTAATATGCACGTAGCCTTATAGTTAAAGTTCGTCTTTTTTGTCTCTATTGTGATCGTAATGAACTTTCATCAACCATTCCTTGCGTAAAATTAACGTGTGTGTGTTTTGGTGTTGTTGTTTTTTAACCTTACCATAAACCTTTCTTTATCTCGAATCAAATCTAAATTATGTGCGAAACGAGTGTCATAGATTTGAACCTGATTATCTAGGGTTACACGAAATATGCATGTGAAGGACAACGTCCACATTATTGTTAGTTTAACTCTTAATGTATCTATTTTCCCCTTTATTCACTCGCCTTGGTTTAAGGCTGTGTCAAACCAACTGACATCGACTAGAACATCAAGGCTACATCAAAGTGTTGCTTATGTTCTTCATATTATGCGGGGGTTGTGTTTAGCCATGACAAGCTCCTTGCATAACATCATCAATCTCCAAATCCCCCGAAGACGGAGTGTGGCTGCCCATGTGGCGGGGTAATCAAAAACGGTCACACACGTAAAATGTTGTCATCCCTAGCTGATGCATTTGTACCATAGTGTTCAAGTGCTTCGGCTGTTGGGGTGATCCCTGGAGTCTTTTAGCCAGGGTACGACAACAAGCAACTACAACCTCTCTTTATTCATCAATCCACTCACCCATTCATTCACCCATCCATCCATCCATCCACCCATCCATCCACCTGTCAGTCCATTCATCCATTCTATCCAACTGTCTAAAGTGTTGTTCATATTGTTGCTGTGCCTACAGTCATTTGTGGAGGTTTTCACTCAAGCTGACGTCACAGGTATGTATCTGTATGTCTGTTTGTCGCTCTGTCCGTCCATCTCTGTCTATCTTTTTGTCTATGTGAGTGCGTGCGTGCGAGTGTGTGTGTGTGTGTGTGTGTGTGTGTGTGTGTGTGTGTGTGTGTGTGTGTGTGTGTGTGTGTGTGTGTGTGTGTGAGTGAGTGCGTGTGTGTGCACGTGCATGCGTGCGTGCATGCGTGCGTGTGTGTGTGTCTGTGGGGGGGTGTGCGCCATTTTCATGAACACTGCTCTGAACTCACTGACTTGGTCTTATTATAGAAGATGCCATAAAACTCCTGTGCCATTTTCATGAACTCTGCTCTGAACTAAATGTCTTGGTCTTATTATAGAAAATGCCATAAAACGACTGTGCCATTTTCATGAACTCTGCTCTGAACTCACTGTCTTGGTCTTATTATAGAAAATGCCATAAAACTCCTGTGCCATTTTCATGAACTCTGCTCTGAACTCACAGTCTTGGTCTTATTATGAAAAAATGCCATAAAACGCCTGTGCCATTTTCATCCACTCTGCTCTGAACTAACTCTCTTGGTCTTATTATAGAAAATGCCATAAAACGCATGTGCCATTTTCACGAACTCTGCTCTGAACTCACTGTCTTGGTCTTATTATAGAAAATGCCATAAAACTCCTGTGCCATTGTCACGAACTCTGCTCTGAACTTGGTGCCAGTCAAACAGTACAGGTAGAAGTTGATGCCACTGTTCCATCTCTGCAGCACGAGGCTGGTATGGGTAAACACCATCACTTGACCATAGTGGATGTGGTCAGTCATATCAATGTAGTCCTCATACACTAAATATATAGCCATCGGTGTTGTCAGGAGGAAAAAGGAAACATTGGCAGTAACCAGGGTGACCGTCAATGAAGACACTTTCTGCTGTCTGGAGGAACCCTGGCTGGCTTGTTGCGTTGAAAGGTCTTTGTTGATTCCAACAGATCTGACCAGTGTCCGCAACAGAATGATGTTACTGAGGAGTAACATGATAAAAGGTAAGAAAGAGAACTGAAGCAAGTTAATCCACGGACGTATTCTGAAAGCAAACCATTCGTAGAGTTCTGAAGCATGTATGTAACACCTATCTCTATTATTAATGTTGTATCCGTACAGCAGGTGGGAATACATCAGAAGCAGAACGATGCTCACAATACCAGCAGCAACTCGTGACTTTCTCTTGGTCCACACAGCACCGACACGAAGTGGCCACAGCACAGAGGCAGCTCTGAGCATGGTGAGTGACACCAGCATCCAGGACGATACAGGCGATGCTGCACGGTCTAAATACCTGTAAATCTTGCACTGCCAGGTGCCCTGATTCCTTATCGATGTAAAACCATACATTATGCGGAGGAAGTTCTGCAGTGGGTCTGTCAGCACCATCTGGTCAGACACGGCCAGAACAGTGAAGAAAACACTGGACGTGGATGAAGGAAGACGAAGCATGATCAGAATGACCATCACATTGCCGAACATCCCAAAGACAACAACGATAGCATCGCCGATGTTCATGATGAGAATACCCAGGTCTTTATAGGATTGGAATGAATCCCACCTAGAATCGCGTTTGACACGGTCTGAGTCGTCCATTGTACTGGTCATTTCATAGAATTAGACATTGAAAGTTGACTGTGTTCATTTAGTTGTTGTATTGAGGGTTTAGCCATATATATGCTTTAGGTTTGTATGCGTTACACACTACAGCTTGTCTGCTGGAAATAGAGGAACTCTAACCAAAGAACTGATCTGACCGACTCTGATGAAAACAAAAATCAACACCTATATCTGCTGTTAGGCCTATGTGGGTAAGATTACAACTTTGGCTATAACAACATTGGCCTATCTGTATGCAGTCGATTTAATACACACGCACACATGCACACACGCACGCACGCACGCACACACACACACACACGCGCGCGCGCGCGCGCGCGCACACACACACACACGCATGCATACACATACACATGTGGCAGAGTCGGTTATGTATGTGTGTGTGTGTGTATGTGTGTGTGTGTGTGTGTGTGTGTGTGTGAGAGAGAGAGAGAGAGAGAGAGAGAGAGAGAGAGAGAGAGAGAGAGAGAGAGAGAGAGAGAGAGAGAGAGAGAGAGAGAGAGAGAGAGAGAGAGAGAGAGAGAGAGAGACGGAAACATTGTAATAGTTATTTGTAATCAGGAAGACGTTGCTTCCTTGTCTTTATTCCAAAAAGGTTAGGCGCGTGCATTTTGTTGGCCTCGTTTTCATATAGTTAAGACTACTCAGCTCGTGCATGTTTGAAAGCCTTGTCTTTTCTACTAAGTTTAGTTGAGGGTCCAGACGTGCAAGATGCAGGTTGAATAGAAATGTTGATCTTAGTTTCTAGTTTGTTGGCGTTCACTAAGTTTGTATTTTGCCTCTAGTCATACTGACAAGGTAAGAAAAAAACTGTTTAGGTCCAGGTTCGATACATCATAGTCACAGAGGCGTCTCTGTGAAATTCGGGTTGCTCCCACCTGGAAAGTGCGTCGCAGCTAGAGGCGTGCCACCCATTTTTTATTTTTGTTTCCAAAGAAATCTTGGAGCCTTCGAAAAAAAGTTTGACTTACGGTAATTTTTAAAAAAATTACGTTGTTTATAGTCATGTTTTTCTCAGGACTGTCACCACAGTAAATATCAAGCATGTCAATAATAAATCAATGTACCTGTTTTATTTCAAGCATATGGTCGTTTTGATATTTATGCGAATTATTTTCTTATTGTTCCATTGCTTAAGAGTAGCTTTGTTATTTTCTTGGAATTGGTGTTTTGAAAGTCAATATTGATCAAGTGAGTTCTCTTGAAATATTGAAATAGTAACTTGAATATAATTCAAATCCTTTTCGCAGTTTGATTAATACTATTGTAGATGTATTGGAAATTACATTATGGTGTTTTTCTTTAGTGAGCAGTATCAGCTGTTAGCATTATTGTTTGTCAAGTATTTATTTCTGTAAATAGCCTTTAGTGACATTGCTGTCTGTATTGATTTGCAGAGGCTTTCAGAGCATTTTGATTTGCTGAATGCCTCAGTGCAGAACGGACTCTGTGATGCTGTCGTCACACTCCCTGGGCATGTTTGGGCATCTCGCCTATTCCAGCTCGTAAGCAGCTCTGTGTTTACAGAGCCCAGAACCACGTCGTCTTGACAGACTGGACATGAATTCTCTTCATCAATGAGCTCAGGATCTGTCTGGGTTTTTTTTACTGATTGTATTGCTAGGGTGTGGAGGTTCTCAGGAGAGCGTTACCAGGAAAGCAGGAGTCAGAGAGCATGACAGATCTTGGGGTGGGTCTTTGACGGTTTGGGCCTGTATCAGCACGGCCAAAAAACCCACTGTCACAATTTCTTTAAAAAATAATCTCTGACAACTGTTCATTACAGGCAAGAGTTCCTCGATGTCCACATCAAACCTATTGCTAGATGACCCCATCTTCATGGATGATAATGCGCCTTTTCATCGAGCAAGGGTTGTTTACATGGACCTGTAGCAAGATATTATTACTGTGGTTATTATGCAGACACGTGACAGTTTGCTTTCCTTGTAAGCTAAGACTGAGTTCCATTTCTCATCACATTTCTTTGATATTTGTAAAATATTTGATTCAATATAGTTATCCTTTTTATGTTCTTGTTACTGTTTGTTCGATTGTTTTTGCATTGCATTAATATATAACACATAGTCTATTAAATTAAGATAGCATTCCATTACTTTGTTTAGCCATCCATCACAATATTGATTGTGCACTTTTATCTATTTAAGATAGGGCTTTCTATAAATTTTCTTGTTGCCCTGCATGGTGAATATAGATTTCTGTTTGAGACTTTTAAAACTACACATGAAAGCTATAGATAGCTATGCCAAACCAAGGGCGAGTTTGTTGTCTTAAACGCACAATATGAAACCTTTAACATTTCATAACCCTTAGATCAAAAATTGTCACAATCGTGATTAACAACCATAAGAAAAACTCCAAGCGACTTTGGTATGTTATTATTTGCCTTGATACAGTGATTCTTCCCATACCTATCATTAACTGCGTATAGAGCGCATAATGGTTGTGCTTGAAATGGGTTTCTACGTTTTTTGTTCCATTGTTGCAGTGGGGATACCATATATTATGCAGGAGAGGCCTCATGCAGCAGTTCATAGTTCAAAACAGACAAGTTTAATTTTGTGGTAACTTCTGTTCATTGTTTTCTTATATTTAAGTTAATATATGCATTGTTTTTAAAGTTTAGTGGACACACTTTAAGAACTACTTTTCTTGGTGACATGACATAACCCATAAAACTCTCGAACTGTCTGGATCAGCTCAGCTCTGAACTTGATGTTCGTCAAACAGTACAAGAAGAAGTTTCCAGCACTCTTGGAGTAAAACAGGAAATAGCTGACTGCATGCAACACGGACTTATTAGCGGGGTGTTCCCGATCAGAATAATCATGTTCATATATTATGATAGTTATAGCAAACGGCGTTGTCAGGAGGACAAAACATACACTATCAACAATCAAGGTGACAGTCCATGAGGACACTCTAAGTTCTCTGACATCCTGGCTGGTTTGTTGTCCAGTAGGACGTCTTCTTGTTCTGACACATCTGACCAGTGACCACAAAAGAACACTGTTGCTGGTGATCAGAATCACGAAAGGTAAGAAATAAATTTGAAACACGCGAAACTCAAACAGGTACATTCTCGACCCAGTCACCATACAAACCCCTCTCTTTCTGCCACTTTTGTCGAGAAGATGCCAGTTCATTGCAATGATAAATATGATCACAATGCCTGCTGTAACTCGCGACTTTCCCTTTGTCCACACAGCACTGACACGACGTGGCCACAGCACAGAAGCAGCTCTGAGCACGGTGAGTGCCACCAGCATCCATGACGATACAGTGGACACTGTGCGATGTGTGATCATATGCATCTTGCATTGCCACCAGTTACCATCACTAAAGGATTTTATGCGTAATTTGTCGTAAAACAGTCGGCCCAGAGGCCCTGCTATCAGCACCAACTGGTCAGACAGGGCCATGATTTGGAAGAACACACTGTAGGTGGAAGAAGGAAGACGAAGCATGATCAGCATTATCAGGCAGTTCCCCCAAATCCCAAAGGCGCACACGATGGGATCACGTATATCCCTGATGAGCTCAGCAAGGTCATTGTTGTGTTGGTGTTGAGAATATCCAGCATCATCCCGTGTAGAACGGTCCGAGATCTCTGTGGTACTGGTCGGTCCAAAGACTGGGTCACTGGAGGTGGCTGGACTATTTTCAGTTAGCATCATAGGTTAAAACAGAACAATCAGTTGAATTTGGAGTCTGTTTTATTAGTTATTAGCACCATAGGTTAAAACAGAACATTCCGTTGAATTTGGAGTCTACCTGCCTTATTAGTTATTAGAATCGTAGGTAAAAACGGAACATTCAGTTGAATTTGGGATCTATAATGCTTTGTTAGTTAACACTTACCCTGGTGCAGTTCTGCAACATGCAATATAGTGTAGCTGGTGAATTAACAGAGAGGATAATCTAAAATAACGGGTTGCCTGATTCCCGTACGTTTGTTGACGTTTGCGTTGACATTTGAAAGAAGTAAACAAATAACCACGTGACCTGTGTGCTAATGCTTCAGGTGTAGTAACGAACCCTCCAACCTGCTATACATGTGCTGATCAGGTGAAAAATCAGGTAGTGTATGGTTTAGTGTCTGTGTGGATGCAATACAAATCTTAAACGGAATGTCTTTTGTGTTCAACTGACATCCAGGAACACATCACTCGGGGTAACCCAATAGTGAAGCATTCGTGTCAAAATTCAGGTGCAATCCAGTTAGCAACCCAGACTGTAATTCATGGGGAAAGCACGCCATAGTAAGTCTGCTGTTGATACTATTTGGGGACAATGATAAAGTAACAGCACCTCCACCACCCCTACAAAGTTTCACCATTGTTATGGAAACAACACACAATAGTAGAAACCAAGTTCCTGACATAGGTAAGACACAGGTGTGACACGTAAGAACAGGTATGTCCAGCGTAAACACATAAACCAATGTATAATGATGTAAAGTTGTAAAATGATTTTCCAGTCAGACAGGTGTGCCAGGTACGCAGGTGTGCCAGGTACGCAGGTGTGCCAGGTTGATTATATTTCAACTGGTTTGTCAGTGGTATATGCATGTCACTTGAATGGATATGTCAGTGGAACATTACTGTATTGTTGTACGGTGGAACAGTCAAACATGTATGTCCGTTTATTAAGTGTGTCAGTTGAACAGGCGTGACATCGTATGATATTTGTACAGGTGTGTCAGTTAAACAGGTGTCTTGTGTCGAATACATGTGACACGGTGTGTCAGTTGAAAAAGTGAGTCAGGCTTCACGTGTGTGAAATTTTATGTCAAAAGAGACGGTTAACAAATGTTATAGGTGTGAAAAGGTGTGTCACTTTTTAACAGGTGTCAGGTAGAACACGTGTCTCAGCACAATGTATGTAAAATGAAGTGTCAGTTGAAAAGGCATGACATGGTGGCTGTATCAACTTGAAAATGAGTGTGTTGTGTTCACAGGAATATCAGGTAATAACAGGCAGATAAGGTGTTAACAGGTGTCATTATGTCAAAATAATCAGATGTATCCGGGGTAAATATGTGTTTGAGGTTGAACAGTCGCCAGATGAAAAACAGCGTGTCAGGCGGGATAGATGTGTCAGGTATCAACAGGCCTGGCAGGCTGGAGACAGAGACATATATACAGAGACACAGAGAGAGAGAAAACGAAAACGAAATTTTATTTAACCAGGGAAACATGAGATAAGCAATACAATGCTTTTTTCCACCCAGCCCTGGGGCAAATAGAACATTCAATAACAAATGTAACTAACGCATGCAAAAGTGAAAAGGCAAATGGATTAAACAAAAAGGAAGTAAACGCTTGGGGTAATGACAGGTGAGGGGGAGGGGTAAGAAGGAGGAATATGGGGGAAGGGAGGGAACAACACACATATCACATGAGTAATAATAGTAAATCATAGAAGAGGAAGAAGAAACAGAAAACAAAATTACATTTGATCTTTAAGATTTTGAAATAGAATATTTTGATATGCCTTTTTGAAAGAATCCATGCCAGCTATTTGTTTTAAATTAGATGGCAAAGAGTTCCACAGAGTTCCACCCGAGTACGTTAAACTGGTTTTAAAATGATTAGTTCTGAGTTTGGGGACAAGAATACTGTTTGTATATCTAGACTGGTTGAGCGGAAATCTTTTGATTAAGGTTGCAGGTGCTAAACCGTTTATAATTATGTACATCATGACTGCTTTGTTATACTGAAGCTTATCTGTGAAAGGAAGAATATTTAGTGAGACGTAATCTTGAAATGTTAATGAAGACGATTTCAGGACACCATGTCATGCAATGTCCCAACCCCATCATCTGCAGACAGTGCCATCAGAGTGTCCACAAGAGAGGGGATCCTGTCTGCAAATCTGTCGACCAAGACCGAGATGCACCTGCGATTGTGGACAAGCAGGATAGTGCCAATGTCGCAGAGGCTGGGGCAGATTTAGAGTCAGGAGGGGAAGAGGGAGAGGTGAGCGAGACAGATAGCGGACAACAGCCAGACGACGACAAGGAGGAGGGGGCACACCAGACTGAGAGGAAAGGGGCTCGCAAGCAGACTGAAATGAAAAAGAAGAAAAAGAAGAAAACAGGAACGAAAAAAAATGGAAAGGAGAGGGAGGGGGAGAGAGAGGGGATGATGAAGGAGGTCGTCAAATCCCGTCAGACCAGTCTCGCTGACTTTACAGTACGGTCCCGCTCTGCTACGCCCAGTAAACGTCAGAGGCAGCACGATGATGACCGGGTTTCTCCAAGCTGTGCCGTGAAAGAGAAGTCAGCCCGCCTTTCACCCATACATAGCACCGACAGTCGAGGGGGTGTTTAAAGCTTTGAAGCTTTGCTTTGATCTGCTATGTTTAACGGACTTTTCTGATGGCTGTGGACAGATTCTCGCTACTCACACTAAATGTGCGAGGTTTACGAATGAAAACAAAAAGAAAAGCGTTGTTTAGATATTTACGAAGTAATAAATTTGAAATAGTATGTTTACAGGAAACACATATCACAAAAGACTTAAGTGAGCAATGGGAGAAAGAATGGGGTGGTGATTTAGTTTTTGGAGAAAATATTTTACAGGGAAGGGGGCAGGTTATCTTGTTACAAAAAGGGCTTGCAAAGAACATAAAAACGGAGTATTCTACTGATAGAATACTAGCCATTAACGTAAATATTAAAGAGCATAACGTTTTGATAGTAAACGTTTATGCCCCTAACTATGATAGAGAAAAGATGACTTTTTTGGATGAGTTGCAAAATGCATTATCAAATATAAGGTATGATAACATTATAGTATGTGGAGATTTCAATACGGTATTGGATAATTCTAAAGACATCATTTCAGGGGAACCTCATGCTCAAAGAGTTGTTTCCCGATTTAATAAATTGCTTACAGAAATGAATATGTATGACACATGGCGACTATTTAACTCAAACATAAAAGAATTTACATGGTCACGGAACAAGCCATTTGTGGCCAGACGCTTGGACTACTTGTTGACGGATTCTGATTTATTTGACAAAGTGACTCAGTGTCAACTGCTTAGCGTTCCGATTTCGGATCACAGGGCCTGTTTAGCCACGATAACATTTTCAAATATTGAACGTGGGAAGGGGTATTGGAAATTTAATAATTCGTTGTTAACTGACATGAATTTTGTGACGCAAATGAATAGTTTTATTAACAATATAGAAATAAATACAAATGACAGTCAAATTGCCTGGGAACTTTTGAAAATTAAAATCAGAGAATTTTGTTCAAATTACAGTAAACAGAAAGCTATTGTTTTTAGAAATAGCACTATTCATTTATATGCTGAACTGAATCAGCTGGACACACAGCTGAGCCACGATCCTAATAACGTTACGTTACTGAAAGATAGGGACAAAGTAAAGCTCCAGCTGGAGCTGTTAGAACAGAACAAGGCTCGGGCCGCTCAGGTCCGTGCAAGAGCGCAGTGGGTGGAACAGGGGGAGAAGAATACCAAATTCTTCTTAGGCTTAGAAAGAGCCAGAGCAAACGCTAAAATTATGACTAGTATTAAAAATCAAAATGGTGAAGTAGTTACTAATCAACAAGATATTTGAACGGTTCAAAAAGATTACTTTAAGAATTTGTATAGAAAGAAAGTCCATGAAAAAGAGAATGAAATGTTAAGGAAAATCCAACATTTTGCAAGTACAGCAAATATACCTAGTTTAAATGAACAACAAAAGGAGGAGTGTGAAGGCATGTTGACAGAATCAGAAGTTCTGAACATACTAAAATCTATGAAAAACGGTTCAAGTCCTGGTTGCGATGGGCTTACCATTGAGTTTTATAAGTTTTTTTGGAAATCTATTAACAAACATGTAATAGCTTCCTTAAATTCAGCTTTTGAGTGTGGAAACATGTCACTGTCACAGCGCAAAGCTGTTATCACATTAATACACAAAGGGAAAGAATTGCCCAGGAATGAAATGAAAAACTGGAGGCCTATTAGTTTAACTAATACAGATTACAAACTGTTAGCAAAATGTCTAGCCACGCGTCTTAATGGTGTAATTGATAATTTGATCTCTGAGGATCAGTTTGGTTATATTAAAGGTAGAAGGGCGTCTACCTTACTAAGCATGATTGATGACGTCACTGATTATTGTAATCAATCAAACACACCAGGTCTTCTGTTTGCCGTGGATTTTTTCCATGCCTTTGACTGTATTTCTAAAGATTACATGCTGCAGGTTTTTAAACTGTTTGGATTCGGAGAAGAATTCTTAAAATGGGTTACTGTGTTGATGACTGACAATGTAAGCTGTGTGGGCTACTGTGGCTGGCTTTCAGGGTATTTCGCTGTGGAGGCTGGAATTCGATAGGGGTGCCCCTTCTCTCCTTTGGCTTTTGGCTTTTGCCTTGTCTTTAGAATTGCTAGCGATTCGATTAAGACATTGTTCAAACATTAAAGGTATACTCATAAAAGACAACAGAACGGATAACTTTATTAAATTAGTAATTGCACTGTATGCGGATGACATGACACTTTTTCTGTCAGATGAAAATGATATGCTTAGCTGCTTAATCATTTTGGAAGAATTTGCAACTATATCAGGATTAATGGTGAACAAACATAAATCTGAGGCAATGTGGCTTGGGTGCTTTAAATATCGGCAGGACAAATATTTTTATTTTAAGTGGACTAATAAGCTAAAACTTTTGGGTGTAATATTTAGTAATGATAAATGTGCATCAATTCTTGAAGAAAAAAAACTGGGTGGTTGAGTAGAATCGAAAAGTGTAAACGAATTATTTCGTCATTGGGAAAGAAGAAATCTTAGCATAATGGGCAAGATATGCCTAAAAATGATAGACCTTAAAAATCTGCAAACTGCATGTTTGCTACATTGGGTAGTTGAAATACGTAGGAATACAGATAAAAAATGGTCATTTATTGCAAGGCGCTTCTTCACTTATTTTGGTGAACAATGCGTTTGCTTTGACGCTGCTATCTCTCGTAAGCTATTTAAAGGTTTGGAGACAGTAAAATCAAAGTTTTGGTATTTTGTGCTGGCTTCTTGGTTAGATAACAATGTGTTGCCGGCAGAGCAATTTTCTAATTGTCTGTGGAGTAACAAGTCCATAACTTATCGGGGAAATGTATTGTTCTTCCTTAATTGGGTTAAGGCGTATATACGTGTTGTTCAGGACGTATTAAATGACCACGGTGTATGTTTATCATTTAATGAAATATGCACTAAGGTGGGAGATTCCCCCAGCCGTCGGTTAGAATACAATGTAGTATGCTCAGCTGTTAATTCCTATCTATCTGCTTATCAGTACGAAAATGCAATAGATAGTCATAGCATGGATACACCTTGGTTTTGTGGTAAAAGAGTAATCCACAGTTAAAGAATTTAGAAAGCAGCTAATGAAAAAAAAATGTGTGCAGCCATGTTGTGTTGCTTTCTGGAAACATAAGTTTAATATTGATATAACTTCAGACGTTTGGTCGTTAGCTAAACTTTCAACTAAGGAGATCCGACTTCAAGTCTTACATTGGAAGATCATGCATAACATATATGCCACTAATATTTTGTTACACAAAATAAAAATTAGGGATGACAGTAACTGTAGTTACTGTACAGATGTACTGGATGTTATTGAGCATTTCTTTTACGAGTGCCCAAAAGTCACTGGGTTTTGGATGTATATTGAAAGTTATATTTTTACATACTTGGACTTTCCGATAAAACTAGATACAAAGATTGTTTTGTTTTGGGTTACTAACCCCAGTGTAAAGCAAAACTAAAGTTAAACAGGTTAATCATATTCTGCTTATCGGTAAAATGAGTATAAGCATATTTAAAAAAGACTAATTCGAAGCTGCCTTTAAGGGAAATATTTGATAACAATATTAGAATAAGATCTTTGTATAATTGTTAAATGTCCAAAGTAGTATAAGATTATCATGCTAAATGCACAGACGACAAAACTATTCTAGCACACAGACATGTACACATATACACACACAAGCACCTTCACGGACAGGCACGCACACATAAAGTTCCGTAACACGCGACACACACAACATACAAGCGCATTTCAATGCAACATGACTGTCTCCCTTTCCGTCACGCCCTCTGCTTCCTTGTTCCCTCTCAGCTTTAATTTATTCGTTTCGGAGCAGGGGACAGCAAACGGGGTGGTGAACCGTCGGGAAGAAATTGTATGAAGTTTGTGTCCCATACTTTTTTCTTTTTTTTTAATATCTATCACGCAGCACACGCATGGGACGAACGAGTCCTAACGCATACACACTAGGTCCGACAAACCTACCAGGACACTTGTGTACCATGCAAAAACATTAACGCACAGCACAGTAGTAACAATTGTACATTGTAGTAATTCATACAAACCACATGTAAATGGGAGTAAAAGTAAACTCCTAACTAGTGAGAGAAGGAAAACATGTTGGAAAAAGAAAGAGAAAAAAAAAGAAAAAACACAGGAAAGAAAGCCGCCAAAAAAAAAAAAAAAAAAAAAAGAAAAGAAAAGAAAGAAAGAAAAAGAGGAAACAAAGGCGGGGGACACATAGGGAGGGTTCAAAAAAAAAAACAAAAAAAAAAAAAAAAAAAGACGATTTCACAAAAAGACAGTTTTTAGAGCTCGTTTATTAAAATTATCACGACTTTAGGGTGTTCGCACAATTGAATCACAGAGCTTGATGTGCAAAATCTAGTGAGACTGGATGCATGCCGTGGAGAACTGCTACGTGCATCAATAATAAGACCAAAAAAAATTCTTTACTTAGAGAGTTGGAAAACCTTTTGAGATACACGTCGTGTGCCTAAAGCTACTAATATGGAGGACAAAGTAAGGTTGTGATCTAGAGTTAATCCCCCCTAAAACTTTATGTGTGTTGACGTTCTTGATGATGATGGGCATTATTGCGAAATACATATTGGGGGGGATAATACTTGTTAGTATGTTTGTCGCCTTTGCCGTGAAGTTGCAATGATATACTTAGTTTTGTATCTTTATGCCTATGATTAAGTATGTTACAGTAAAGTAGCTGATCGACCACTTTCTTTGTAAACTAAAAGGTTTAATTGGTGAGGATTAGTATGGTGTGAAGGATTGACGGTGTCATCTGCCAACAGGCTCAATAGGGTTTTTTAATAATAAAGAGGAAGATCATCAATATCAAGGCAAAAACAGAGAGGGCCCAGAACTGATCTGTGGTACACCAAAAAAAAAATGTAAGCGTAAAAAACATTGATATTTTTATGCAGAAATCAGACTGTTCACGATTGAATAAATGATTTCATGATTTTAAGAACAGAGTTAGAAAATTATACACAGATAATTTCCGTAATAATAATTTATGGTTTATCATCACAAAGCTTTGGGAAGTCTACGAACATAACACCAGTAAGCTTATGATCATCCAGATTTGATAACCATTTAATCAACAAGGTAGTAAGGGCATATGGCAGAGGTTGAGATTTATACATGTTAAGCCAAGGGAGCTGAGTTGGATTGAATGCACTCATATTGGAAATATGGGATGTTCTGATTTATTAAAGTGTTTTGTTAAAGGCTTGGAAAGAACAGAACAAGCGAAATAGGGTCTGTAATTACAGGGTACAGTTTTATCACCAGATTTATAGAGGGGTTAACTTTAGTTGTTTGAAGACATGTAGACATAGCATTATCAATACAAAGATTATATAAAGGTAGGTCAATGTGTCTGTAATGAGAGGTACGCCACTAAGTTTTAGAATGATTGCCATCCAAACCATCAGACCGAGTACCTGTTTTGTTCAAATGAACAAGGTGAGAAAATAAACACCAGAACTGTATATTGAAGGCACAACTAATTCAGACTTAATTCCTTCGAATCACAAACATATTTAGCAATTGAGGTCATTTTCACACAATGTGACTTATCGTGTTTTACAGGTCACATTTGCAAGTTACAAAAATGGTGGTTTAAAGAATCCAGCAGAAATAGCTTGGACGCGAAAGGATGCTTTGTCTGAATTTTTACGGACTAAGGAGTGTTAATAACTTTCCACATATGGCTTTGAGTTGGTTTTTTGAGCAATTAAACACTAAATCATAAAAAATATTCTGTTTTGAATGGCGAAAGCCATTGAAGTAACTTTGTTTCTCTGTTTTTTAACTGTTCAAATAGTTTGCTTTTCAACAGACATTGCTCTTTGACGATAGCTTACATTCAAATTTCTTCAGTTAAACCAGGGAGGTTTAGGCGAATATCATAAACTCTCTGAGTGATAAGGTGCGTGCTTGTTATACAACTCCAATAAAACATTAGGCCTATGCCAGAACTAAAAGGCTTAGATAGAAACATGACGAGAGATGGAACAAGCTAATCATTCAGAAAAACACTCCTTATTAACATTAGCGAAAGATCTATAACGTAATGCTTTATTGACCGGTCTTAGGCATACTTGCGACCCTTTTTGTAAACCACATCAAACAATCGCGAGAGAGAGAGAGAGAGATGAGAGAGAGAGAGAAGAAGGAGAGAGAGAGAGAAGAGAGAAGAGAGAGACGAGAGGAGAGACGGAGAGAGAGAGAGAGAGAAGAGAGAGAGAGGGTTAGTTTGTCTGACTGAGTATGCGCGCGCGCACACACACACACATTGTGGACAAACAGACATCGGCCAAAGTGCTGTCGGTTGCGACATGTGCATGAGTTGCAAAGGCACCTGCAAATTCTACCTAGTATACTTTGTATTATAGGCTAAGCAAGCACGACACATGCACGCACGTGCGTACGCCACTATCGCACCGCACACACACGCGCACAACGGGCACACACACACAACACACACACACACAACCAAACACACACACGCACGCGCACCACACACAAACACACACACATACACACACCACATGCTTGCCCAAAGAGTTAGAAATGACGGTAGATCTGCCTTATAATAAATGTTCTGAGGCTTGCAAGTGGGCTAAATGTCGTCACTGGGCTGTAGGCGTCACTGTGCTGTAGGCGTCCACACGTTCTCTCCTTCTTCAACACTAGACATCAGTGAGTTTAGATTTTGACGTATTAGCCTGGAGAAGAAAGATAAAAGGGACAAACTAATGCTTTTAAGATTTCTGATGTTGTCATGGTAATCTTGACAATCTAAAATGCACTCACAGTTTTAAACACACAGAGATGGGGGGATTTAACAAAATTACGCCTTTTGGAGGTCCGTAAAATTAACCTGTCATATTGACTTCACTCTCAAGGTGTTGTTTGGCCAATGTGGCAAAAAGTAGTGCACACAAATACTGTACTGGTTGAATTCAATTAGGGAATAGGTTTTAGTCCACAAGCAACGCTATGAGCAGTGGTTGCGTCACTTGTTAGGATAGGAAAGTACACATGTGTAGGTGCGCTGCTGGCGTACGCTTTTTTTAGTTGTGATAATCTCAGTTTTAAAAGTGAATTTGCCAGTGTTTGCATTTAAAATGTTAACACATTTAATCGCTAACATAAATTAACATTGTGTCA
>JAGGCT020004221.1:40850-75850 GCA_017654935.2 Phymorhynchus buccinoides
CGCATACTCATTCAGACAAACTAACTCTCTCTCTCTCTCTCTCTCTCTCTCTCTCTCTCTCTCTCTCTCTCTCTCTCTCTCTCTCTCTCTCTCTCTCTCTCTCTCTCTCTCTCTCTCTCTCGCGATTTGTGTGATGTGGTTTAAAAAGGGCGCGAGGGTGCCTAAACCTGGTCATAAAGTCATTACGTATAGATCTTTCGCTAATTTTAATAAGGATGCTTTTCTGAATGATTTAGCTTGTTCATCTCTCAGTCATGTTTATCAATTCACTGACCCCGATCAAGCCTTTGAGTTCTGGCATAGGCCTAAATGTTTTATTGAGATTTATAACAAGCACGCACCTTTCATCACTAAGAGAGTTAGATATTCGCCTAAACCTCCCTGGTTAACTGAAGAAATTGAAGAAGCTATTCGTCAAAGAGATAGTCTTTTGAAAAGCAAACTATTTGAACAGTTAAAAAAACAGAGAAACAAAGTTACTTCAATGCTTCGCCATTCAAAACAGAAATATTTTAATGATTTAGTGTTTAATTGCTCAAAAAACAACTCAAAGCCAATGTGGAAAGTTATTAACACTCTTAGTCGTAAAAATTCAGACAAAGCATCCTTCGCGTCCAAAGCTATTTCTGCTGATTCTTTAAACCACCATTTTTGTAACGTTGCAAATGTGACTGTAAAACACGATAGAACTGATGAAAATGACCTCAAATTGCTAAAAGATTTTTGTGATTCGAAGGAAATTAAGTCTGAATTAGTTGTGCCTTCAATTACAGTTTCTGGTGTTTATTTTCACCTTGTTCATTTAAAACAAACAGGTACTCGGGGTCTTGATGGTTTGGATGGAATCATTCTAAAACTTAGTGCTCCTCTCATTACAGACACATTGACCTACTTATATAATCTTTGTATTGATAAATGCTATTTCCCTAATGCTCTCAAACAAGCTAAAGTTATACCCCTCTATAAATCTGGTGATAAAACTGACCCTAGTAATTACAGACCTATTTCGCTTGTTTCTGTTCTTTCCAAGCCTTTAGAAAAACACTTTAATAAATACATAACATCCCATATTTCCAAATATGACGTGATTCATCCAAACCAATCTGGCTTCCGATCTAACCACTCATGCCATACTGCCCTTACTAACCTTGTTGATCAATGGTTATCAAATCTGGATGATATAAAGCTTACTGGTGTTATTTTCGTAGACTTCCCAAAAGCATTTGATGATAAACCATAAATTATTATTACGGAAATTAGCTGTGTATAAATTTTCTAACTCTGTTCTTAAATTCATGAAATCATTTATTTCAAATCGTGAACAGTCTGTTTTCTTGCATAACAAAAAATCAATGTTTTTACCTATACATTTTGGTGTACCACAAGGATCAATTCTGGGCCCTCTTCTGTTTTTGCTTGATATTGATGATCTTCCTCTTTATATTAAAAACCCTAGTGAGCTGTTTGCAGATGACACGTCAATCCATTCACACCATACTAATCTCAACCAATTAACCTTTAGTTTACAAGAAAGTGTCGATCAGCTACTTGACTGGACATAACTTAATCATATGGCATTAAATGATACAAAAACTAAGTATATCATTGCAACTTCACGGCAAAGGCGACAAAATATAACAAGTAGTATCCCCCCAATATGTATTCGCAATAAGCCAGTAGAAGAAGTCAACACACATAAAGTTTTAGGGATTACTCTAGATAACAACCTTACTTGGTCCTCCCATATTAGTAGCTTAGGCAAACGACTATCTCAAAAAGGTTTTCCAACTCTCTAAGATAAAGAATTGGTCTTATTATTGATGCACGTAAGCATTTCTTCCACGCATGCATCCAGTCTCACATAGATTTTGCATCAACTCTCTGTGATTCAATTAGTGCTAACACCCTAAAGCCGTTGATAAGTGTTCATAAACGAGCTCTAAAAACATGTCTTTTGAAATCGTCTTTTTTTTTTTTTTTTTTTTTTTTTTTTTTTTTGAACCCTACTGTCCCCGCCTTTGTTTCAAACATGTTTTCCTTCTCTCACACTTACTCGCATTTACATGTGGGTTTGTATGAATTACTACAATGTACAATTGTTACTAACAATGTTTTTCATGGTACAAAGTGTCTGGGGTTTTGTCGGACCTAGTGTGTAATGCATATGACTCGTTCGATGCGTGTGACTGCGCGGAGTAGAATATTAAAAAAACAGAAAAAAAAGTATGGGACACAAACTTATACATTCTTCCCAACGGTCACCACCCCGTTCGCTGTCCCCTGCTCCGAAAACGAAAAATTAAAGCGACAAGGGAAGCAACGGAAAGGGAGACAGTCATGTTGCATTGAGAATATGTTTGTGTGTGTCTGCGTGTTAGAACCTTTAAAGGTGCTTGTGTGTGTAGTGTACATGTCTGTGTGCTAGAATAGTTTTGTCGTCTGTGCATTTAACATGATAATCTTATACTACTTTGGACATTTAACAATTATACAAAGATCTTATTCTAATATTGTTATCAAATATTTCCCTTATAGGCAGCTTCGAATTAGTCTTTTTAAATATGCTTATACTCATTTTACCGATACCTGTTTAACTTTAGTTTGCTTTACACTGGGGTTATGTAACCCCAAACAAAACAATCTTTGTATCTAGTTTTATGCAAAGTCCAAGTATGTAAAAATATAACTTTCAATATACTTCCAAAACCCAGTGACTTTTGGGCACTCGTAAAAGAAATGCTCAATAACATCCAGTACATCTGTACAGTAACTACAGTTACTGTCATCCCTAATTTTCATTTTGTGTAACAAAATATTAGTGGCATATATGTTATGCATGATCTTCCAATGTAAGACTATCTCCTTAGTTGAAAGTCCTAACCCAAACGTCTGATTATATCAATATTAAACTTATGTTTCCAGAAAGCAACACAACATGGCTGCACACATTTTTTTTTTCATTAGCTGCTTTCTAAAAACTGTGGTTACTCTTTTAACCACAAAACCAAGGTGTATCCATGCTAACTAAAGCATTTTCGTACTGATAAGCAGATAGATAGGAATTAACAGCTGAGCATACTACAGTATTCTAACTGACGGCTGGGGGAATCTCCCACCTTAGTGCATATTTCATTAAAAGATAAACATACACCGTGGTCATTTAATACGTCCTGAACAACACGTCTTATCCGCCTTAACCCAATTAAGGAAGAACAATACATTTCTAAGTTATGGACTTGTTACTCCACAGACAATTAGAAAATTGCTCTGCCGGCAGTTATCTAACAAGAAGCCAGCACAAAATAGATTTTACTGTCTCCAAACCTTTAAATAGCTTAAGAGATAGCAGCGTCAAAGCAAACGCATTGTTCACCAAAATAAGTGATTGCAATAAATGACCATTTTTTATCTGTATTCCTACGTATTTCAACTACCCAATGTAGCAAACATGCAGTTTGCAGATTTTTAAGGTCATCATTTTTAGGCATATCTTGCCCATTATGCTAAGATTTCTTCTTTCCCATGACGAAATTTCGTTTACACTTTTCGATTCTACTCAACCAGTTTTCTTCAAGAATTGATGCACATTTAATTACTAAATATTACACCCAAAAGTTTTAGCTTATTAGTCCACTTAAAATCAAAATATTTGTCCTGCCGATATTTAAAGCACCCAAGCCACATTGCCTCAGATTTATGTTTGTTCACCATTAATCCTGATATAGTTGCAAATTCTTCCAAAATGTTTAAGCAGCTAAGCATATCATTTTCATCTGACAGAAAAAAGTGTCATGTCATCCGCATACAGTGCAATTACTAATTTAATAAAGTTATCACGTTCTGTTGTCTTTTATGAGTATACCTTTAATGTTTGAACAATGTCTTAATCGAATCGCTAGCAATTCTAAAGACAAGGCAAAAGCCAAAGGAGAGAAGGGGCACCCCTGTCGAATTCCAGCCTCCACAGCGACATACTCTGATGCCAGCCACAGTAGCCCACACAGCTTACATTGTCAGTCATAACACAGTAACCCATTTTAAGAATTCTTCTCCGAATCCAAACAGTTTAAAAACCTGCAGCATGTAATCTTTAGAAATACAGTCAAAGGCATGGAAAAAATCTGGTGTGTTTGATTGATTACAATAATCAGTGACGTCATCAATCATGCTTAGTAAGGTAGACGCCCTTCTACCTTTAATATAACCAAACTGATCCTCAGAGATCAAATTATCAATTACACCATTAAGACGCGTGGCAGACATTTTGCTAATTTGTAATCTGTATTAGTTAAACTAATAGGCCTCCAGTTTTTCAATTCCTGGGCAATTCTTTCCCTTTGTGTATTAATGTGATAACAGCTTTGCGCTGTGACAGTGACATGTTTCCAACTCAAAAGCTGAATTTAAGGAAGCTATTACATTTTGTTAATAGATTTCCAAAAAAACTTATAAAACTCAATGGTAAGCCCATCGCAACCAGGACTTGAACCGTTTTTCATAGATTTTAGTATGTTCTTCTGTCAACATGCCTTCACATTCCTCCTTTTGATTTAAACTTATATTTGCTGTAATTGCAAAATGTTGGATTTTCCTTAACATTTCATTCTCTTTTTCATGGACTTTCTTTCTATACAAATTCTTAAAGTAATCTTTTTGAACCGTTCAAATATCTTGTTGATTAGTAACTACTTCACCATTTTGATTTTTAATACTAGTCATAATTTTTGCGTTTGCTCTGGCTCTTTCTAAGCCTAAGAAGAATTTGGTATTCTTCTCCCCCTGTTCCACCCACTGCGCTCTTGCACGGACCTCAGCGGCCCGAGCCTTGTTCTGTTCTAACAGCTCCAGCTGGAGCTTTACTTTGTCCCTATCTTTCAAACGTAACGTTATTAGGATCGTGGCTCAGCTGTGTGTCCAGCTGATTCAGTTCAGCATATAAATTAGTGCTATTTCTAAAAACAATAGCTTTCTGTTTACTGTAATTTGAACAAAATTCTCTCAAAAGTTCCCAGGCAATTTGACTGTTTTGTATTTATTTCTATATTGTTAATAAAACTATTCATTTGCGTCACAAAATTCATGTCAGTTAACAACGAATTATTAAATTTCCAATACCCCTTCCCACGTTCAATATTTGAAAATGTTATCGTGGCTAAACAGGCCCTGTGATCCGAAATCGGAACGCTAAGCAGTTGACACTGAGTCACTTTGTCAAATAAATCAGAATCCGTCAACAAGTAGTCCAAGCGTCTGGCCACTGTGTCATACATATTAATTTCTGTAAGCAATTTATTAAATCGGGAAACAACTCTTTGAGCATGAGGTTCCCAAATGCGTTATATTCTACCTTATATTTGTAATGTTTTGCAACTCATCCAAAAAAGTCATCTTTTCTCTATCATAGTTAGGGGCTAAACGTTTACATCAAAACGTTATGCTCTTTAATATTTACGTTAATGGCATGTAGAATACTCCGTTTTTATGTTCTTTCCAAGCCCTTTTTGTAACAAGATGTCCACAGTTCTGTTATTTCCAAAAACTCCAAAAACTAAATCACCACCCCACACTTTCCTCCCATTGCTCACTTAAGTCTTTTGTGATATGTGTTTCCTGTAAACTTACTATTTCAAATTTATTACTTCGTAAATATCTAAACAAAGCTTTTCCATTCGTAAACCTCGCACCGAGAATCTGTCCACAGCCATCAGTTTAAACATAAGAAAAGTGCTTCAAAGCTTTAAACACCCCCTCGACTGTCGGCGCTATTATGGGTGAAAGGCGGGCCGACTTCTCTTTCACGGCACAGCTATGAAACATCATCTGCTTCTGACGTTTACCTGTTGTCTGACGCGGATTTGAAATAAATTTCAGTCTTTTGCACCCCTTTCCTCTCACTGGTGTGCCCCCTCCTCCTTGGTCGTCGTCTGGCTGTTGTCCGCTTATCTGTCTCGCTTCACCTCTCCCTCTTCCCCTCCTGACTCTAATCTGTAACTGCTGCCCATGCCTCTGCGACGAATTATTGCACCTCAGCCTGCTTATTTGCCAAGGGACAGATTACAGCATCAGACTGGGTGGATCACCTCTCTTTCTGATGGCACAGATGTACATTGCACATGGTGTCCTGAAATCGTCTTCATTAACATTTCAAGATTACACTAAATATTCTTCCTTTCACAGATTTCAGTATAATAAAGCAGTCATGATGTACAGAATTATAAACGGTTTTGCACCTGCAACCTTAATCAAAAGATTTCCACTCAACCAGTCTAGATATACAAACAGTATTCTTGTCCCCAAACCCAGAACTGATCTTTTTAAAACCAGTTTAACGTACTCGGGTGGAACTCTATGGAACTCTTTGCCATCTAATTTAAAACAAATAGCTGGCATGAATTCTTTCAAAAAGGCATATCAAAATATTCTATTTCAAAATCTTAAAGGTCAAATGTAATTTTGTTTTCTGTTTCTTCTTCCTCTTCTATGATTTACTGTTATTACTCATGTGTTATGTGTGTTGTTCCCTCCCTTCCCCCATATTCCTCCTTCTTACCCCTCCCCCTCACCTGTCATTACCCCAAGCGTTTACTTCCTTTTTGTTTAATCCATTTGCCTTTTCACTTTTGCATGCGTTAGTTACATTTGTTATTGAATGTTCTATTTGCCCCAGGGCTGGGTGGAAAAAAGCATTGTATTGCTTATCTCATGTTTCCCTGGTTAAATAAAATTTCGTTTTCGTTTTCTCTCTCTCTGTGTCTCTGTATATGTCTCTGTCTCCAGCCTGCCAGGCCTGTTGATACCTGACACATCTATCCCGCCTGACACGCTGTTTTTCATCTGGTGACTGTTCAACCTCAAACACATATTTACCCCGGATACATCTGATTATTTTGACATAATGACACCTGTTAACACCTTATCTGCCTGTTATTACCTGATATTCCTGTGAACACAACACACTCATTTTCAAGTTGATACAGCCACCATGTCATGCCTTTTCAACTGACACTTCATTTTACATACATTGTGCTGAGACACGTGTTCTACCTGACACCTGTTAAAAAGTGACACACCTTTTCACACCTATAACATTTGTTAACCGTCTCTTTTGACATAAAATTTCACACACGTGAAGCCTGACTCACTTTTTCAACTGACACACCTTGTCACATGTATTCGACACAAGACACCTGTTTAACTGACACACCTGTACAAATATCATACGATGTCACGCCTGTTCAACTGACACACTTAATAAACGGACATACATGTTTGACTGTTCCACCGTACAACAATACAGTAATGTTCCACTGACATATCCATTCAAGTGACATGCATATACCACTGACAAACCAGTTGAAATATAATCAACCTGGCACACCTGCGTACCTGGCACACCTGTCTGACTGGAAAATCATTTTACAACTTTACATCATTATACATTGGTTTATGTGTTTACGCTGGACATACCTGTTCTTACGTGTCACACCTGTGTCTTACCTATGTCAGGAACTTGGTTTCTACTATTGTGTGTTGTTTCCATAACAATGGTGAAACTTTGTAGGGGTGGTGGAGGTGCTGTTACTTTATCATTGTCCCCAAATAGTATCAACAGCAGACTTACTATGGCGTGCTTTCCCCATGAATTACAGTCTGGGTTGCTAACTGGATTGCACCTGAATTTTGACACGAATGCTTCACTATTGGGTTACCCCGAGTGATGTGTTCCTGGATGTCAGTTGAACACAAAAGACATTCCGTTTAAGATTTGTATTGCATCCACACAGACACTAAACCATACACTACCTGATTTTTCACCTGATCAGCACATGTATAGCAGGTTGGAGGGTTCGTTACTACACCTGAAGCATTAGCACACAGGTCACGTGGTTATTTGTTTACTTCTTTCAAATGTCAACGCAAACGTCAACAAACGTACGGGAATCAGGCAACCCGTTATTTTAGATTATCCTCTCTGTTAATTCACCAGCTACACTATATTGCATGTTGCAGAACTGCACCAGGGTAAGTGTTAACTATCAAAGCATTATAGATCCCAAATTCAACTGAATGTTCCGTTTTTACCTACGATTCTAATAACTAATAAGGCAGGTAGACTCCAAATTCAACGGAATGTTCTGTTTTAACCTATGGTGCTAATAACTAATAAAACAGACTCCAAATTCAACTGATTGTTCTGTTTTAACCTATGATGCTAACTGAAAATAGTCCAGCCACCTCCAGTGACCCAGTCTTTGGACCGACCAGTACCACAGAGATCTCGGACCGTTCTACACGGGATGATGTTGGATATTCTCAACACCAACACAACAATGACCTTGCTGAGCTCATCAGGGATATACGTGATCCCATCGTGTGCGCCTTTGGGATTTGGGGGAACTGCCTGATAATGCTGATCATGCTTCGTCTTCCTTCTTCCACCTACAGTGTGTTCTTCCAAATCCTGGCCCTGTCTGACCAGTTGGTGCTGATAGCAGGGCCTCTGGGCCGACTGTTTTACGACAAATTACGCATAAAATCCTTTAGTGATGGCACCTGGTGGCAATGCAAGATGCATATGATCACACATCACGCAGTGTCCACTGTATCGTCATGGATGCTGGTGGCACTCACTATGCTCAGAGCTGCTTCTGTGCTGTGGCCACGTCGTGTCAGTGCTGTGTGGACAAAGGGAAAGTCGCGAGTTACAGCAGGCATTGTGATCATCTTCATCATTGCGTTGAACTGGCATCTTCTCGACAAAAGTGGCAGAAAGAGAGGGGTTTGTATGGTGACTGGGTCGAGAATGTACCTGTTTGAGTTTCGCGTGTTTCAAATTTATTTCTTACCTTTCGTGATTCTGATCACCAGCAACAGTGTTCTTTTGTGGTCACTGGTCAGATGTGTCAGAACAAGAAGACGTCCTACTGGACAACAAACCAGCCAGGATGTCAGAGAACTTAGAGTGTCCTCATGGACTGTCACCTTGATTGTTGATAGTGTATGTTTTGTCCTCCTGACAACGCCGTTTGCTATAACTATCATAATATATGAACATGATTATTCTGATCGGGAACACCCCACTAATAAGTCCGTGTTGCATGCAGTCAGCTATTTCCTGTTTTACTCCAAGAGTGCTGGAAACTTCTTCTTGTACTGTTTGACGAACATCAAGTTCAGAGCTGAGCTGATCCAGACAGTTCGAGAGTTTTATGGGTTATGTCATGTCACCAAGAAAAGTAGTTCTTAAAGTGTTTCCACTAAACTTTAAAAACAATGCATATATTAACTTAAATATAAGAAAACAATGAACAGAAGTTACCACACAATTAAACTTGTCTGTTTTGAACTATGAACTGCTGCATGGGGCCTCTCCTGTATAATATCTGGTATCCCCACTGCAACAATGGACCAAAAACGTAGAAACCCATTTCAAGCACAACCATTATGCGCTCTCTACGCAGTTAATGATAGGTATGGGAAGAATCACTGTATCAAGGCAAATAATAACATACCAAAGTCGCTTGGAGTTTTTGTTATGGTTGTTAATCACGATTGTGACAATTTTTGATCTAAGGGTTATGAAATGTTAAAGGTTTCATATTGTGCGTTTAAGACATCAAACTCGCCCTTGGTTTGGCATAGCTATCTATAGCTATCATGTGTAGTTTTAAAAGTCTCAAACAGAAATCTATATTCACCATACAGGGCAACAAAAAAATGTATAGAAAGCCCTATCTTAAATAGATAAAAGTGCACAATCAATATTCTGATGGATGGCTAAACAAAGTAATGAAATGCTATCTTAATTTAATAGACTATGTGTTATATATTAATGTAATGCAAAAACAATCGAACAAACAGTAACAAGAACCTCAAAAGGAGAACTATATTGAATCAAATATTTTACAAATATCAAAGAAATGTGATGAGAAATGGAACTCAGTCTTAGCTTACAAGAAAAGCAAACTGTCACGTGTCTGCATAATAACCACAGTAATAATCTCTTGCTACAGGTCCATGTAAACAACCCTTGCTCGATGAAAAGGCGCATTATCATCCATGAAGATGGGGACATCTAGCAATAGGTTTGATGTGGACATCGAGGAACTCTTGCCTGTAATGAACAGTTGTCAGAGATTATTTTTTAAAGAAGTTGTGACAGTGGGTTTTTTGGCCGTGCTGATACAGGCCCAAACCGTCAAAGACCCACCCAAGATCTGTCAAGCTTTCTGACTCCTGCTTTCTGGTAACGCTCTCCTGAGAACCTCCACACCCTAGCAATACAATCAGTAAAAAAAAACCCAGACAGATCCTGAGCTCATTGATGAAGAGAATTCATGTCCAGTCTGTCAAGACGACGTGGTTCTGGGCTCTGTAAACACAGCGCTGCTTACGAGCTGGAATAGGCGAGATGCCCAAACATGCCCAGGGAGTGTGACGACAGCATCACAGAGTCCGTTCTGCACTGAGGCATTCAGCAAATCAAAATGCTCTGAAAGCCTCTGCAAATCAATACAGACAGCAATGTCACTAAAGGCTATTTACAGAAATAAATACTTGACAAACAATAATGCTAACAGCTGATACTGCTCACTAAAGAAAAACACCATAATGTAATTTCCAATACATCTACAATAGTATTAATCAAACTGCGAAAAGGATTTCAATTATATTCAAGTTACTATTTCAATATTTCAAGAGAACTCACTTGATCAATATTGACTTTCAAAACACCAATTCCAAGAAAATAACAAAGCTACTCTTAAGCAATGGAACAATAAGAAAATAATTCGCATAAATATCAAAACGACCATATGCTTGAAATAAAACAGGTACATTGATTTATTATTGACATGCTTGATATTTACTGTGGTGACAGTCCTGAGAAAAACATGACTATAAACAACGTAATTTTTTTAAAAATTACCGTAAGTCAAACTTTTTTTCGAAGGCTCCAAGATTTCTTTGGAAACAAAAATAAAAAAATGGGTGGCACGCCTCTAGCTGCGACGCACTTTCCAGGTGGGAGCAACCCGAATTTCACAGAGACGCCTCTGTGACTATGATGTATCGAACCTGGACCTAAACAGTTTTGTTCTTACCTTGTCAGTATGACTAGAGGCAAAATACAAACTTAGTGAACGCCAACAAACTAGAAACTAAGATCAACATTTCTATTCAACCTGCATCTTGCACGTCTGGACCCTCAACTAAACTTAGTAGAAAAGACAAGGCTTTCAAACATGCACGAGCTGAGTAGTCTTAACTATATGAAAACGAGGCCAACAAAATGCACGCGCCTAACCTTTTTGGAATAAAGACAAGGAAGCAACGTCTTCCTGATTACAAATAACTATTACAATGTTTCCGTTCTCTCTCTCTCTCTCTCTCTCTCTCTCTCTCTCTCTCTCTCTCTCTCTCTCTCTCTCTCTCTCACACACACACACACACACACACACACATACACACACACACACACACACATACATAACCGACTCTGCCACATGTGTATGTGTATGCATGCGTGTGTGTGTGTGCGCGCGCGCGCGCGCGTGTGTGTGTGTGTGTGTGTGCGTGCGTGCGTGCGTGTGTGCATGTGTGCGTGTGTATTAAATCGACTGCATACAGATAGGCCAATGTTGTTATAGCCAAAGTTGTAATCTTACCCACATAGGCCTAACAGCAGATATAGGTGTTGATTTTTGTTTTCATCAGAGTCGGTCAGATCAGTTCTTTGGTTAGAGTTCCTCTATTTCCAGCAGACAAGCTGTAGTGTGTAACGCATACAAACCTAAAGCATATATATGGTTAAACCCTCAATACAACAACTAAATGAACACAGTCAACTTTCAATGTCTAATTCTATGAAGTGACCAGTACAATGGACGACTCAGACCGTGTCAAACGCGATTCTAGGTGGGATTCATTCCAATCCTATAAAGACCTGGGTATTCTCATCATGAACATCGGCGATGCTATCGTTGTTGTCTTTGGGATGTTCGGCAATGTGATGGTCATTCTGATCATGCTTCGTCTTCCTTCATCCACGTCCAGTGTTTTCTTCACTGTTCTGGCCGTGTCTGACCAGATGGTGCTGACAGACCCACTGCAGAACTTCCTCCGCATAATGTATGGTTTTACATCGATAAGGAATCAGGGCACCTGGCAGTGCAAGATTTACAGGTATTTAGAGCGTGCAGCATCGCCTGTATCGTCCTGGATGCTGGTGTCACTCACCATGCTCAGAGCTGCCTCTGTGCTGTGGCCACTTCGTGTCGGTGCTGTGTGGACCAAGAGAAAGTCACGAGTTGCTGCTGGTATTGTGAGCATCGTTCTGCTTCTGATGTATTCCCACCTGCTGTACGGATACAACATTAATGATAGAGGTAGGTGTTACATACATGCTTCAGAACTCTACGAATGGTTTGCTTTCAGAATAGACCGTGGATTTACTTGCTTCAGTTCTCTTTCTTACCTTTTATCATGTTACTCCTCAGTAACATCATTCTGTTGCGGACACTGGTCAGATCTGTTGGAATCAACAAAGACCTTTCAACGCAACAAGCCAGCCAGGGTTCCTCCAGACAGCAGAAAGTGTCTTCATTGACGGTCACCCTGGTTACTGCCAATGTTTCCTTTTTCCTCCTGACAACACCGATGGCTATATATTTAGTGTATGAGGACTACATTGATATGACTGACCACATCCACTATGGTCAAGTGATGGTGTTTACCCATACCAGCCTCGTGCTGCAGAGATGGAACAGTGGCATCAACTTCTACCTGTACTGTTTGACTGGCACCAAGTTCAGAGCAGAGTTCGTGACAATGGCACAGGAGTTTTATGGCATTTTCTATAATAAGACCAAGACAGTGAGTTCAGAGCAGAGTTCGTGAAAATGGCACATGCGTTTTATGGCATTTTCTATAATAAGACCAAGAGAGTTAGTTCAGAGCAGAGTGGATGAAAATGGCACAGGCGTTTTATGGCATTTTTTCATAATAAGACCAAGACTGTGAGTTCAGAGCAGAGTTCATGAAGATGGCACAGGAGTTTTATGGCATTTTCTATAATAAGACCAAGACAGTGAGTTCAGAGCAGAGTTCATGAAAATGGCACAGTCGTTTTATGGCATTTTCTATAATAAGACCAAGACAGTGAGTTCAGAGCAGAGTTCATGAAAATGGCACAGGAGTTTTATGGCATCTTCTATAATAAGACCAAGTCAGTGAGTTCAGAGCAGTGTTCATGAAAATGGCGCACACACACCCACAGACACACACACACACGCACGCATGCACGCACGCATGCACGTGCACACACGCACTCACACTCACACACACACACACACACACACACACACACACACACACACACACACACACACACACACACACACACACACACACACACACACACACACACACACACACACACACACACACACACACACACACACACACACACACACACACACACACACACACTCGCACGCACGCACTCACATAGACAAAAAGATAGACAGAGATGGACGGACAGAGCGACAAACAGACATACAGATACATACCTGTGACGTCAGCTTGAGTGAAAACCTCCACAAATGACTGTAGGCACAGCAACAATATGAACAACACTTTAGACAGTTGGATAGAATGGATGAATGGACTGACAGGTGGATGGATGGATGGATGGATGGATGGATGGGTGGATGAATGGGTGAGTGGATTGATGAATAAAGAGAGGTTGTAGTTGCTTGTTGTCGTACCCTGGCTAAAAGACTCCAGGGATCACCCCAACAGCCGAAGCACTTGATATGTTGGTACAAATGCATCAGCTAGGGATGACAACATTTTACGTGTGTGACCCCTTTTGATTACCCCGCAACATGGGCAGCCACACTCCGTCTTCGGGGGATTTGGAGATTGATGATGTTATGCAAGGAGCGTGTCATGGCTAAACACAACCCCCGCATAATATGAAGAACATAAGCAACACTTTGATGTAGCCTTGATGTTCTAGTCGATGTCAGTTGGTTTGACCCAGCCTTAAACCAAGGCGAGTGAATAAAGGGGAAAATAGATACATTAAGAGTTAAACTAACAATAATGTGGACGTTGTCCTTCACATGCATATTTCGTGTAACCCTAGATAATCAGGTTCAAATCTATGACACTCGTTTCGCACATAATTTAGATTTGATTCGAGATAAAGAAAGGTTTATGGTAAGGTTAAAAAACAACAACACCAAAACACACACACGTTAATTTTACGCAAGGAATGGTTGATGAAAGTTCATTACGATCACAATAGAGACAAAAAAGACGAACTTTAACTATAAGGCTACGTGCATATTAATTTTACGCGCAGCTTCCGTAATGAAACCCATCAGCAATCCGCCACTACAAATCTGGAAGTAAGAAATATGAAGGAGTGTTCACACACACGTGTGCACAACCGCAAACCCCGTCCGCTTATTTCTTACTTGCGGATTACACAATTCAATTCACAATTCTTTATTGTCTTTAACACGATCAAAGAGATTCGTTGTTCAACATGCACATATATAGATTGACATAAGTGAACAACACAGACAAAGACATTGTACATTTACAAGTTAACAAGGGTAAGAACAAACAAAGTGTAAGAGTAATCACAACACACACACACACACACACACACACACACACACACACACACACACACACACACACACACACACGCGCGCGCGCGCGCGCGCGCGCGCACACACGCATGCACACAAACACAACAACAACATACAGTATTTATACGGCGCTGAATCTTGATATAAATCAAATCAAAGCGCACACACACGTTAGCATTCATAACGCATTCAAACAAAAATGCAATACAAAGCGAACATATGACATAAATGGTATACAGACATAAATGCGCGCACACACACGTTAGCAGACCTAAAGGCAAAGGAACGTATGAGAAGAGAAAGAGAGCAAGAGAGAGCCTCAATGACGTGGGAACAGGTGGGTTTTGAGGTTAGATTTGAAAGCAGAGAGGGTCGCACATCGATGCGATCTAAATGACGTGTCCCTGATGGTTTCATTGACGAGAGTCTTTTACTTACATCGAAGACAGTCATTGGCTAAAAAATGAATGGATAACGAATGCTTTTAGAACTAAGCTATTGTTTTTAATTGCAAAGATTAATTTCATTGGGCCTGTCTTGTAATATTACTTTTTCTGTTATGCTCGCAAAGTGATCGTTTAATTGGTCTGCAGATATATCTTTAATAATTTGTTGACTTTTGGAAACTTGATTGTTGGTTAATATATTGATGGCTTTCCATATTTGACATGAATCTCATTTTACATATTAACATGTTTCTTTGCTTTGCATTTGTCTATTAAATTCTTTCTTTGTGCCAAAAAAAAAAAAAAAAAAAGTATAAACACGACTCATCAAACATCCAAGCGGACAGCGGAAAGTTATTCTCCCCGAAACTAGCTTTAAAATTAACTGCTACTTGACTATGTTACATTCCCGAACTATTAAGTTGTGGGCCGCCATCTTGGATGTCCGCCATTTTGGATTCGTGAAGTACAGCAACGCAACATCCTATCTAGAAGCGTTGAATAGCATCCATTAACGGTAGGATAGCCTATTTAGAAAGACTACAGACGGGCTGTCACATCGCTATACTTCCAGAATCCAATATGGCGGTCAACAACTTAACTGGTTGGGCATGGAATATAATCAAATAGCATCTTGTTTTAAAGGCATTGACGAGGAAAAGCACTTTAAGTAATCAGTTTGGACGTTTGTTGAGTCGTGTTCACATTACGAGTATTATTTTAAATATGTGACAGACATGTATGCGACGGACATGTATGAATTATCAAACAGCCAAACAGACAGTGGGAAGCTTTTCTCCTCGAAATTACCTTTACAAGATTATGCTATGTGTGAAAATAGGGTTTTACGCCCTCTTCGGCCTTTCGGCCATGTGGGGCATTTGTAAATACAAAGATGGTGGGAACAATACTGGAGGCAATGCCCGGAGGCAGTGCTAAACCAGTAAAGTCCCGCTTATTTATTAATACAGATATGTGTAGCAGTAACCACGCCTCGGTTAAACCTCATTGGCTATAGTACCACCACAAGTTAAGAGTTAAGATTATGCTACTTCACTACGTTGTACTTATACCTGAAGCGAATATTGTGAAGTTAATGTGAGCAATATTTTATTGCTTTCTTGGCATTGCAGTACCTCCATGACCGTCCCACCATCTTTATATCTATCAATTCACCATTTGTGCCTGTTCGAGGCCGGAGGACGTTAATCTGATTTCCATTCACTGTATGCGTTACATTCCCAAACTGTCAAGTTGTGGGCCTCCATATATTGGATGTCCGCCAACTTGGATTCAGGAAGTACAGCAACGCGACATCCAAAAATCAATACTTCCAAAAGCTTCGCTCATGCCTAAAAGGAGAGAAAAAGAACAAAAAACAAGTTTCTGCATAGGGTATGTGGAAGAAATAAATAATGGATAATTTGAATGGCATAGGTCTCCCGTTTACTGCGTCGATACGTATAAACTTGTATTGGTTTTTATGTCGGTTGTTGGTCTTGGTTTTCAGTTTTGCTGTTGCTGCTGTTGTCTATCTCTACTTGTATCTTGCCTGTCTGTCTGTCTGTCTGTCTGGCTGGCTGGCTGGCTGCCTGTATGTCTGTCTGTCTGTCTGTCTGTCTGTCTCTCTCTCTCTCTCTCTCTCTCTCTCTCTCTCTCTCTCTCTCTCTCTCTCGCTCTCTCTCTCTCTCTCTCTTGATGATGATAACCCTGATGATGACAGCGAACCTTTATTTAATGATTGTAATTCTAAAGAAGAAGTGATAGCAGGCATCAAGAAACTTAAATGTAATAAAAGCGCTGGAACAGATAAAATTATTGCAGAAATGTTAAGAAGTGCAAATTCTGATGTAATAGATTTTCTTGTTGTTCTTTTTAACAAACTTTGATAAAGGATTATTTCCCTTGCAATGGGCAAAATCTATAATAATACCTCTGCACAAAAAAGGTGACATAAATAATCCGGACAACTACCGCAGCATAGCTTTGACAAGTATTATTGGTAAAATGTATACACATATACTTAATAAAAGATTAACAGCATGGGCTGATAAAGAAGAAAAAACAATTGAACAACAAGCAGGTTTTAGAGCTAAATATAGTACAACAGATCATATTTTCACATTATTTTCTTTAATTCAAAAATATTTACTGAAGAATAAGAAATTGTAGGTGGCTTTCGTAGACTTTCACAAAGCGTTTGACTCGGTGACTCGTAATATGTTGTGGAATGTTTTACGAAAATCGGGAGTGAATGGTAAACTTTATAAAGCAATTCATGGTGTGTATGAAACTGTTTTGGCTTGTGTACGCAACGAGAATGCTTATACTGATTTTTTTCCTTGCCCACGTGACGTTAAACAAGGTTGCTTATTGAGCCTGACTATGTTTTCCTTGTTTATAAATGAATTAGCAATTGAACTAACAAAAAAAGGTAAGCATGGTATTCAAATGATTTCTAATGCAGTTGAAATCTTTTTATTGCTTTTTTCGGACGATGTCATTCTTTTGTCTGATACAATTTCTGGATTGCAAAACCAATTAAATGTCCTCAGAGAAGAAGCGAATCGCTTGGGCCTTACAGTTAACCTTCAAAAAACAAATGTTATGGTTTTTCGTATGGGGGGTCATTTGTCTGTTTGGGAAAAATGGTTTTATGGGGATACTGAAGTAAAAGTTGTAAATTCATACAAATATATCGGACTGTTATTTACAAATAGATTAAGTCTTAATTTATCTTGGAATGAAATTTGTTGCAAAGGTAAGAAAGGTGTTATACAAATACTCAAGACCATTAGGAAACTGAATTGCATTGACTACAAAGTCTTCTTTAAAATGTTTGATGCACAAATTGAACCACTTCTTACATACGGCGCAGAAATTTGGGGACTAAATAATAATAAACAAATGGACACACTTATGCCATAAAGCGTTTTCTTAATGTGCCAATACATGCTTCAAATAAATTAATATATGGTGAAACGGGGAGATATTCTTTGTACATTAAAACCTTTTCATAATGTGCAAAGTAGTGGTTGAAATGACTTAATCTGCCACAAACTAGAATATGTCAACAAGCTTCTGACATGATGTTGATTCAAATGGAGCATGGACATGGAAACTGGGCATCATGGGTTAAAACGGTTTTGACAGAAAATGGCTTTGGGATAGTATGGATGTGTCAAAGTGTAGGTCAAGGGAGTTATTTTATTGCTGAGTTTAAAACAAGATTGATTGATAATTTCAAACAAAATTGGCACTCTGATTTGGAAAACGGTGAGAAATATAATATTTGTTTTTCCTTCAAAAGTATCTTTCAAGTTGAAAAAAATTATATGTATTATAACAAACAAATGGCACCGTATAATTTGGCCCGCTTTCGATTGCGGACTTTTGGATTTAATGCAAACAAAAAGTGGTTTCAACCGGGCACATCCACTGATGCCCCTTGTCCAATGTGCAAGGCTATAATTGATAACGAGGTTCATTTTGTTTTTGAATGTAAAGCTTTTGATACTATTAGAAACAGATGTACAGTTTTTGAGAAAAACATTGTTGTTCAAAAAGATTTAATTGCTTTGCTTGCATCGGAAGATGAGGTTGTCTTAAATTCTATTGCTAAATTTATATCATAAGCTTGGAAAATTAGATCAAAGAAAGTACTTACAGAAGGACAAAAATTATTGTTTAGTATTTACTCAAGATTTCAGTAACTTTGGATGGCCAGAGTAAGGGTGTGTGTGTGTGTGTGTGTGTGTGTGTGTGTGTGTGTGTGTGTGTGTGTGTGTGTGTGTGTGTGTGGGAGTGAGTGAGTGAGCGAGTTTTGTTTGTGTGTGTGAGTGGGTGTGGGTGTCGGTGGGTGTAATTTGTAAAGAAAGAGTGAATGAGAGCGAATTTGGACATTAATATGAGAACATGTTTACAATAGTAAGGATTTGTATAAAATGCATTGAACAGTTATTTTTCATATTTCTCACTTTTAGTTATTTTTCCTTATTAGTTATATTGTTTACTTAAATGTTGTTATTTACTGTGAAAATGATGCTTTCCTCCATGTCATAAGAACATTTTTGTTAATGACATTGAACAGTCAAAGTGTGAAAGTCTCTCTCTCTCTCTCTCTCTCTCTCTCTCTCTCTCTCTCTCTCTCTGTCTCTCTCTCTCTCTCTCTCTCTCTCTCTCTCTCTCTCTCTCTCTCTCTCTCTCTCTCTCTCTGTCTCTCTCCCTCTGTCTCTTTCTCTGTCAAAGTCTCTCTCTCTCTCTGTCTCTCTCTGTCTCTCTCTCTCTCTCTCTCTCTCTCTCTCTCTCTCTCTCTCTCTCTCTCTCTCTCTCTCTCTCTCGTTTTCGTTTGTGTCTTTATGCTTTTTTTCTTTTATCCGATTAATGATTCTTCCTTTATAGCTTACTTTTTTCTGAGGTTCAAAAGATTTAACCCATTTAAGCCCGCTGTCCCTTTTTAGGGACGCTAGGTAAAATTAAGATTTCTCGCCTATTTTAGATGATCGCCCAGATTTTTCTTTTTAAAGCACGAAGTGATGTTGTCACCGTCCCATATAACCAGTTTGTTTTGATATTTGGTCTTACTGTGTTTGGTGGAGGGATGTTTTATAAGTGTGCGGAATACCGTTGAGGGGTACCGTAAAACATGGCTCACAATGTTTTTTAAAGTTTTTATACATGGTAATGAACATAAATTGTTTATTAAAGCATAATGCTGAGATGATCTTTTAGTTTTTATCAGAAATTGAATATTGACGATTTTATGAGGGGTAGAAGAAGCGTCCCTTTTTAGGGACAGTGGGATCAAGAGGGTAGGGGTTTTACTACCTCTTCTTAGTAAAGATCCATGTTCTGTTTAGACCCATTTTATCACCTGAAAAGTTGTGCTAGGGAACAATGATGATTATGATGATATTTTGATATGGATTAGAACATCGACAAAAAGATAGGGGGATGGGGGCAGAGGGGGGAGGGTGCTTATGGCCCCAAGGAGAGGGGGGAGGGGGGGAGTAGACAGGTGGTACATGACCACATGTCATATGATCATTTCATATCCAAATGATAGAGAGAGACGAAACATAAATGAAAAAGTGATAAGCTGATATGTTTTCAGGTTTAAGTGACATAATTTGAAATAGATCATATACAATTATAATAGTGACACACATAAGGAAACCTGTTATCGGCAACACCCAGAAACCTCAAAGACATTCTCATGAGATGCAGCTACATTTGTGACAAAACACTTTATGTTATAAAGATAACATACATAAAGGTATTACTATTAGCCAATGCACGCCCATACCAAGGTTGAACATTGTAAGTCCACCGATGTGAAAAACATGGCCTCAAGAATGAATTTCGGTTTTCACGGTCAAACTTCAAGGTCAAGTTCAGCATGGCTACCATTGTTCTAAGGAATTATCCCTGCATCGTGATACACCTTCACACAAACCTTGAAGCCATTCTGTCCACACAGTCATTGGATACAGCTCGGACATGAAACATATAGCATAAGGAAGAAACTTTCGGTTTTCAAGATCAAATTTTAATTACAAGGTCAGCTTAGGAATTGTTTTTTTCCTATGGGCCTATCTGTGTACCATGATACACCACCACACAAAATTAGAGGCGATTCTGTCTGGCTTGAGCGTGACACGGTGAACAGACAGACAGACACAGACATGCATTGTCACTTCTTTAGAACAGTTCTAGATAATTTTCAACAAAACAGAATGACTTAAGTGGATATAAAACACACAAATAGGGAAGAAAACAAGTGCGTGAAAATGTGGGCGGTTGGGGGGTGAGGGGGGGGGGGGGGATATAATTACATTTTAATTTGTCCTCCACTAGATGTATTCAGTTTACATTAGACACAACTGCTACAAGTAAATGTTATAGCAATAGAGGGAGAATTGATGAAAAATAAGCTCATTCTTTTATGATGTAATATCTACAAAACTCCTACCCACTTGATCCCGCTGTTTCTAAAAAGGGACGCTAACGCAAAAAGTCAAAACTGGATATGTTCATGATACTTTCTGTGTTACATAATTATGTCCATTATACATAAAAACCTACACTTTAAAACATGTGTTAACAAAAAATAAAATATGGGCATAAATGGATTAATACTCTCTCTCTCTCTCTCTCTCTCTCTCTCTCTCTCTCTCTCTCTCTCCCCCTCCCCTCTCTCTCTCTCTCTCTCTCTCTCTCTCTCTCTCTCTCTCTCTCTCTCTCTCTCTCTCTCTCTCTCTCTCTCTCTATATTCAGTTCAACATCATCATAGGATAGGTAGGCCTATAAGAACGCTGGACAAAATTTGAAGGGATTTTTAAACCAGTCTATCACTGTCTCTGTCTCTCTACAACCCACCACAGACATATAAGCCTACAGTGTAAGGTAAACATATTCTAAGAGAGTGTGTGTGTGTGTGTGGGGGGGGAGGGGGAGATCCTTGTGGCGCTGTCTCCTGCTAAATCAATGTATCCCAATATATGTCAATTGCGATTTCTGAATAGCTCCAGGACTTTCAAAATATTCTTTCCAAGCTTAACATTTATTTAACGTGGGAAAGTAATAGTAGCTTTGTGCTTTTTGCGTTTAACGTTTGACTTTACCTGATTCATGAATGAAAATGAGTGTAAACTTGATGCAGTAGCTGTTTAAGATGCCTTCGGTCTGACGTTTTGTACGTTAACATTTGCGCTTTAATGTGACACGAGTCATTTGGTTTTGTCTTTACAAAATCTACACCATGGAGAAACCTCTATTACAATCTAAATGGTAATATTTGGGTTCATCCGTTAGTATTAGGCCATATAATTCTATTGAATTGAAACAGAAGCAATCAAACATTCGTTCAGCAACGGTATTGTGACGGATACATTTTCAGTACATTCGTAAGTTTGTTTATAAACCCATCGAATATGTCCTGAAATAGTACAAATCGTCAAAGCTAAGGTTTTTAACAATTCTTACACATCGCATTATACTTTAGAACCTTTGAAACATAACACATGGTTCAGGAGGCTGGAACTATATACGTGTACGACTATAATCAGCATGGTGACAGTGGCACAAGTATATAGTTCCAGCCCCGCAATTCGTGCACATCCATCTACGTTCGCACCCTGCAACCCGCATGAAATATAACTAAAACAGTCAGTTTTTTTTTTTTAATTTAGCTAATGTCCTCTGAAAGGCATAGACCGAACATTCAATTTCAAGAAAACGTGCACGGACGGACGCGCCCCGGACGGACGCACACATGGACGGACCAAACAGAAACAATACTTGAAGAGGTTTCGCTCATGCGCAAAACACAACAACAACCAAACAAGTGCAACGCCGGGCGGCTGCAAAGTCCCCTCGCAGCATCGCCGAGGTACTCCGAAATCGGAATGAGTCGGCTGTACACATACATAAAAAGGCATCAAAACAGCACGTAACTGCATAAAAAGGCATCAAAACAGCACGAGAGAGAGAAAGATAGAGATTTTACGCCCTCTGAGCCAAAAGACTATTTGAGGCATTTTAATTTATAAAGATCCTAGAAAAAAGATGGATTTTAAGTTTTATAAGATGAAATTTGAAAGAAGAAGTTATTTATTTTATTTTATCAGAGTTTATAAGGAATTTTTTAATTTATTTTAATAGCGCAAGCTGAAGAATATAAAATTTTAAGTTTGTGATAAAATATTTTAATTTAAAAGATATTTAGCTGTTTGCTTTTAAATCTGACAGATTGGAGGAGGTCTGATTAAAAAAACCCAGGGCTACAGTTAAAATTCATGCATTTTAGGCTCAACTGAGCAATTGGATAAAAACAATCCGTGTTTGTGCTCGGAACGAGCTTTATTATTAAAATTCTTGACAGGCAGAAGCCTGTGTTCAAGTTAATATACAGATTAAAAAACTTTTCAAAAAAGTTATGAAAAGTTACAAGTTATTCTTTAATTTCCTTTTTGTATATATACACATTTTTTTTTTTTTTATTATATAAGGCTATCCTATTAGGTTTTGGTCCCTTGGGACCAAACACAACTAATAGTTACCTAGGTTTTTAATTATAAATTTATTTGATACAAAGACAACTGTCAAAAAAGTTTTTGGCCATAAGGCTATTAATATTAATATGTACATTGTTATTATGTACACCACTTTTACAGACAAACTGTTTAAACTTTTTACAAGTGACGTTATTGTTTAATATTTCAATTATAACTAAGTTGAGTTTTTAAACTATGTTAAAGTTTTAACAAGTGTTTAGTTTATTTAATATTGTCCATAGGGCAAAGTATAATGTTATTTTCACGTATGTGAATTTATAAAATTTTGTGTTAAAAATTTATGTTCTACTCTAGTCAAGCTACGGGACTAAACCCTATAGCTTTAAAATTGTTTTGTTAAAATCTATGTCTTAAAATTGTTTAATATGTAAAATAAGTTTGATAAAAATTTTTAAGATTTGATTAAAAGGACAAGTTTATAACTATTAAGGTTCCATAGTTATGTTAAAAGTTGCTATTAAAATCTGGTTTGTTTTATGTATGTTTTGGTCTAACCTGACCATATATGATTTTAGTTATTTAACTAGATGAAACTAGTGAGAAGTCATTATTTTATATAAAGTTATTTATGAATAGGGGAACATACCGCCAGAGGCCACCATTGTTATAAATAATCTTATGTGATCCATCTGATCCCAGGGGGGGGTAGCTACAAAGACTCCCCCGCCCCTGATGTCACGGTGGAATGTGAAATAAGTGAGATTAATAAAAGTTGTTATTTTATGGTTAGATGGTTTTTAAGAGGATGGTATAAGAGTTGAGGGTGGGGATGGTTAACGACTCCTGTATGCTCGGGACGGAGGGAGGGAGGGGAAGGGACCCCTCCTCTCCGCCCCGAGCAGTGACAGGACACCGCATGGGCAGTCCCAAAAAGGGGGGGGAGCACAAGCGTTAAACGCGACGGCTACGAAAGATACCTCCGTTGTGTGTGCCGGACACCCATCTGCATAGGAGAAGGGTTTTTAAAAAAATAGTGGGCTCAAAAGAGTCACTTCAGCCCACCGGCACATATTTTAGATAAAAAGGGAAGTGGGGGTAAAGGGGGCGGGAATGCAGACAGGTATACGGCCCACACACCAGGGGGACTCTATTCCCACCAGTAAAAATAGTTAGATTTAAACAAGGTGTTTGAATGACACCTGGCCGATTGCCTCAGCGAGCCAAACCATTGGTGACCAACCCAATTTATGATGTTTGTTTAAAATGTTCTTTTCATTATATATTAAGTTGTTTTGTTTGCATTTGTTTATAACAGGTTGTAATTCCTTTTTTATTTGACTACAGGGGTCAAACATGTGCTTCAGACTAAATATTTTTCCACATTTACATGGGGTGTCCCTAAATTTACATCGAATAGAGTTAGTATAGAATCTGTTGATTCTGCCTTGAATTTTATGGGGAACGGGCAGGTGAAGACCACCACTGATAAATTTCCTGTACCGGAGTTGGGCTTCTAAATAGGAATCCAATTCATCAGCCCATCTCCGGTACACACAACGTTTTAAATGGTTTTTAATCTCTGACAGAGACAATTTAATGTTTATAGACTGACCCTCAATGTGTTCAGCTGCCCTTTTGGCTGCTGTATCAGCAAGGTCATTCCCTGTGAGTCCCAAATGGGAGGGAATCCACATAATGGTTAAATCAATACCTTTAATTCTTATTTGATGAATAAGGTTTTGTATCTCTTGTATGATTTTTCTTCTATTTTTTGTATTATTTTGCAATGCTTGTATCGAGGATAAGGAATCTGTGAGGATTGTCACTTGATACAATGATTTTTGAAACTCGTTTATAAAAAAGCAGGCCTCAAGAATTGCCCATAGTTCTGCGCTAAATATTGAGATTTTTGAATTTAATTGAAAGGATTTAGTAATCTTGAGGGCTGGAATAGTAAAAGCGCACCCTATCTGTGAATCGGAGATCTTAGAACCGTCCGTGTATATTAATAAATGATGTTTAATTTCGGAAACTTTTTCTTTGGCCGCAACTGAAAGTAAATTTGGCTGATTTGATTTTGAGTACATTTGATGTAAGGCAGTATCAAAGTGTGCTGATTCCCATTCCCAATGTGGGATAGGGAATTTTGGATGAGTTTCAATATCATCTATTTCCAGGCCCGCCATAGAGAGCATTTCCCGGGAATAGTCTAAGGGGTTGCAAACTTTTTGTGCAATAGTTGGTTTTTGTTGTTGAAAGGATGGATGATTATAAAAAGGGTCTTCAAATTCTTCCTTAAAGCTTTCTATAGAAAAATGATTTGTTGCATATAGTCTTGTAAGGAATGTAGAAGTGTTTAGTTTCATAAGATGTTTTATTGGAATCCAACCTATTATTCCATAGATCATGTTAGTATTTGCAAACTTTGGAACGTTGAGGGCAGCTTTTAGAGCTTTTAGCTCTATTGTTTGTAGTTTGTTTACTAGATTATCTGTAATGTTATGGAATGCTTCCATCCCATATGTTAAGCGACTGCGAACTAGAGCTTGTGTTAAAAGAACAAGAAACTTAGAGTTTTGAGCCCATGTCTGGGAAGAAATGATTCGAATAAAGTTGGTGCCTTTTATAGCTTTTCGGCAAAGGTGGTCAATATGTGGGCTCCAGTTAAGACGTGGAGTGAGAACCACCCCTAGAAACTTGACTTTATTTGTCATTGATTTTGGTTGACCCAAAATGTTAATATTGATATTTTTTTGGATTAAGTTATGGCGAAAGCACATGAACTCGCACTTGTCCGGGGACAGGGAGAATCCATTTTTCTGTAAGTAGTCAATGATAAGACTAGTATTTATTTGATGGTTTTGTAGGTGTATAGCTAGAGCTTTTGAACTTTTTGTGAATGCTGACGACCAGATGGCTATGTCGTCAGCATACATAGAAATTTGACAGTTTTTAAGTTTTAATTTGGAGATATCATGAATCATGATATTGAAAAGAGTTGGGGCTATGATGCTGCCTTGGGGGACCCCCATGTCAATTCGATGTATTTTTGACACGGAGGACCCCACTTTGACTCTTAAAGCACGGTTATTTATGAAGTTTTGTATAAAATTAAACATATTCCCGTGAATACCGAGACTGCTGACTTTATCTAGAAGCCTCCCATGCCAAACGGAGTCGTACGCCCCTTTGATGTCAAAGAAGGTGGCGAGGACTTTCCTGCGTCTCGCAAAGGCCTTTTTGACATAGGAGGTTAATCTTATAACTTGTTCCATGCAGCATCTATGTTTTCGAAAACCTGCCTGGAATTTGGGAAGAACGTTATTTTTTTCTAAATAGAAATCAAGTCTGCATTTTACGATACGCTCGTAAATTTTACCCAGATGTGGGGTGAGGGAAATGGGGCGGTAGCTTGCGGGGTCCCTAGCCGGTTTTCCAGGCTTAGGGATCCCAACTACCTGTGCCTCCTTCCATGCATTTGGGATTTCGCCCTCAGCCCAACATCCGGAATAAAAATGGTGCAAGACTTTAAGAAAAGATGGGGGCAATTTCTTTATGATTGTATAGGAGATAGGATCATCTCCTGTAGCTTTATTTGTCTTCCTAATCATATTTATGGCGGCAGCAAGCTCGGTAATCTTTAGGGGAGCATTGATGGTATGTGAATTATCGTTGGACTTTTCAAAACAATAATTTACTTTACGTTTGTCCCGTTGAAAAACAGGCAAATGTTTTGTTTGGCTCGCCTGGGCAAATCGACTGGCCAGGACATCAGCGGTATCTGAGTCAGTTGTTGTCAACTTGTCACCGTCTAGGACACGCGTGTTAATATTATAGCCTTTATTCTGGATCCTCTTTAAGCGTTTCCACGCCTTGCCTAGATCCTTAAAGTCAACAATGTCTTCCTTGTTAAAATAGTTTTGTTTAGCTTCGTTTATCAAGTCGTCACATTCTTTTTCTGCTTTTAATTTTTCGTCAAAGTTTGGTCTAGTGGGATGTAGGTCAAAAAAATTATATTTACGTTTTTTGTTTTTAATTGCTTTTTTGATTTCCTCGTTCCACCAAGGCTTACTATGGGGTTTTGAGGGTGGTATTGTTGTAGGGATAGCTAAATTTGCAGCTATTAGGATCTTTTTTCTGATGTTATCATAGTAGACTTCTCTATTTAGATCATTAAGGTCTTCAATTGTGTGTTTGGAAAGCAAGGATTGGAATAAAGGCCAATTAGCTTTTTCGAAATTAAATTTAGGTTCAGGTGGTAGATTGATGTTGTTTGTTGCTAAGTTCAGTTGTATGGAAATAGGTTTGTGGTCAGAGTGAAGAGGGTCCGAATAGGTATACCACTCATGATTTATCATTAAATTGGGACTGGCTAAAGAGAGATCGATAGCTTTTGGGTAAAAGTGAGTAGAGGCATCTGGATAATATGTGGAAGAGCCATCATTTAGTAGAATTAATTGTGAGTCGTTAATTTCGTTGTAAAGGGAAGTGTCAGAATATGTTTTTGTGCAGAAAGGTTCCCAGCTGATGTGGTGAGCATTAAAATCACCAACAATCAGCCAGGACCTATCTGCAGACAGATTTGAAAGCCAGTTAGAAATAGGCACTTTTGAATATCCTTTGGGATAATAGATGTTTAAAATGTTGATGAATTCATTATTAACTTTAGTTTGAATCATTGTGGAGTAACGCAGATCTATTAGGTTCTCCTCTGGAGTTGGAACTTCAATGTAGTTTAGAGATTTGTGAATATAGGTGGCTGTAGAAATCTTATTTACTTTGTTACTAACAGTTGGTGGGTAATAATATCCAGTAATGTTGGGAAGTTTTCCATAAGTTAAACGAATGGATTGCAGACAGAGTATTTGATAAGAAATTTGTGAATTGGCTAGAAATTGTATTAAATAATCTTGTGTTGTATTTAGGGCACGACAGTTCCACTGCAGTACATTAAGTCCTTCGTGTGGGATTGTGAAAAAAAGAGGATTTTAAGACTAGTCAGATATAAAAATTAAGGTGGAACTTTGGGTTTTGCTTTCTGCGAACCCAATCTAAGTCTTGTTGTCTGTGGTGCTGGAGAGGCACCACAGGCAATCTCTGCCAGTTGCATCATATTTAACGCATTTCTTGGTTCTATGGGAAGGTCGTCAGTATCTGCGATTAAAGAGGATAAATCCTCAATTAGGTTCTTTGGCTGATTCGAAGTTCTGGCTTGTGCCAGACTTCGTAAAATGCGGGTTATGAAGGATTCTTTAATGGATTTGTTTTCCTCTTTAGGAATATTCAGATTTACTAATTGAGAAGTTGCTGTATGAGTTTGTTTAGTCAGTGTGTTGTCAATGTGCTTAGTTATGGTCGTCATTATTGTTTCAGTCATTTTTGTCAGTTGTTTAGATATCATTTCTTCAACTTTTTCTTCGGTCATTTGTTCTGTGTTTCTGTATGATCTTTTTCTTTTTTTCTTTCTTTTACGTTTCTGGGCTGTGGGTGAAGAGGTGATCACCTCCGCCTCCTCCATGACCTCCACATGTGAATGGTCTAGGGGAGCCGGAGTAAGCTGATCTTTAGGCTTTGTTATAGGTTTACTATTTCTGACCCTACTGGCGTATGAGTCAGCCGACCCTCCAAGTGGGATCGGCTGAACTCTCCAGCTAGGGTCCACTGTAGGAGTATTTATTTTGGGTTGTTTTTCTTTTAATTCTTTCTCTGTCTGTAGATTGTTTTTTGCCCTCCTGATGGCCTCACTGTAGGGCAAGAAAGCTTCTCCTCTAATTTTGTTGGCCCTCAGTCTCAGCTGATACTGAGGGCATCCTTGATAGGCGGCAGAATGTCCGCCGCCACAGTTTACACATTTATGAGTTTGGTTGCACAATTGTGCTGAATGTCCAGGGGCAGAGCACCTGGTGCAAATTTCCACTTTCGCTCTGCATTGGTTGGGACCGTGCCCATATCGAGCGCACCTGCGGCACCGTCGCACCGGGGCCACATATGGCGCCACAGGGAACTCCTGGGCATCGATCTTCACCAATGCAGGCAGTATTGGATTTGTAAAGATGATTTTGATGGCACGAGATTCTGTGCCGTCTCTGTTATTTAATCTTTGAATAGACTTGGCATTTGGAATGTAAGTCTTGAGGTCTTCGAGATCTTCTTCGAAGGGGATCGGCTTAATTACCCCCTCAGTGGTGGCCTCAGGAACGGTACATTTAATGTTTATGGCTGAAATTGAAGTCAGTTTTGAGAGTTTGTACTGCTGAGAGGCTGACTTACAGCCAATCAGCCATCTGTTTCCATTTAGTGGCCTCTGGCTAAGGATGTCCCCCACGTTATTTCGGAAAATTTTCATATTTGTTGTGGGACCCAGTGCCCTGAAGGTAGCCGTGCCTGTGCACAGATCCTCCAGGATCACTGGGTACTCCAAAAAAATAGGTGGTATTGTATTCTGTTGACGAGGGGGGGGGCGTCTTCTCTGTTGGCGAACTTCGACGAAGTCCCCACCCTCATCTGAGTCAGAGTCCAAATCTGTTTCTTTGCTACTTTGTATTTGATCTTTGGGGCCCCAGATCGAAATGGGCTCCTCTATCAAGGAGGGAGCCTTGGGTGAACCCCGTTTCTTGTCATCCCGGGGAGCCTCAGAGGTCATCACCGGGGTTGAACTAGTGTCTATTTCGATAGTGGGAGACAAGGGGCTATCAGTTTCTGTATCCTCCATTGACCCCAAATCTTCTTTGTTTTTCTTGTCTTTTGGACCTGTCGTCTCAGGGCTACTTTGCTCTTCATTAGAGTGCCTTGATTTTCTTTTTGATTTTCTCGCTGAAGTTTGTTTTATAACTTCCTTTGTGTTTTTTGTCACGGGTTCTATCGTGAAAATTGACTCTTCTTCTGTACTAGTGTCCAGAAAGTTGGACAGTATTTCAAAGTTAGCCATGGTCATAAATCTTGCTACAATTTTTAATATTAATTTACAACTATATCTTAACACTATAATCTAAGTTAAATTTGTTATAAAACAAGCCTAGTGTCCTTCAGAAAAGACCAAGAGGGAACCCAAGTCTCCCTATGGCCGTATCGAAAAAAACCAGACGTTTTTACATTTTACCCGTTTTGTTTCCCGCGGGAACCAATCAAAATGTTTCGGCCCGCGAGAACCAATCAAATCTCTACAAATGTTTAACTGACTGGTGTCATAACCTTGTTCCGGCTATGTCCAAAAATCACTCCCGGCACACTAATAAAGAGCTCCGGGAGTAAGCAAATGGCCACCACCGTAATTAGTCCAGTCTATGAATTAACTTTGATGTAAGAAAAATATTTATTTCAGTTATTAGTTTTATAATACCCTAAGCCAATAGAACTCCCAAGGGCTCAATATTGCCTAGACTTTTATCAGATTAATTTAGATTTTAAATGTTCTAAAAAATTTGTCAAACAGATGTTTTTTTATGAAATCTTTTATACTATTATTTCTTAACTCTTTAAGCTTAATTTGAAAGTTAGACTTTATTTTATCCAATTTTTACTTTCTTTTATCAAATTTATACTTTATATTATTACATTTTACATTATTTCTATCTCTTTTGAGGAGGAAGGGTAGATTGTTTTTAAAGATAGAAGTACCTAGATTCCTATGTTTTTAGAAAGACCTACTCTGAGCTATTTTAGTTGTTAGGCTTGCACACAAGCTCCTCCAACAATTTAGGAGGCTGGCAAAAACAAAACAACCTAAAGAAGAAGGAACTACCCTACAGAACTATTCTACGAAGACCGTACCCACCGGCAAAAAGCCTACGAGTGGGGGGTTCTGACAGACCGGCAAGAATCGACTTGAAAGTCGAAAAAAAAAGATAGTGAGGAAAGAGGTAAATGTAAAAATCAGTGAAAAACTAGCTAGCTAGGATCCTAGTCCCTACTACCTGGGAGAGCTGCTGTGCAAGGGCTCGGGTGGCCAGCGCAGTCCTCCCGGGGATACCACTTTTGTGGCACGTCCTACAACCCTAGCATCTATGCAGACGAATAAAACATCGAACTGCAAAAACAAATGAAAAAAACAAAACCTTAGTGCCCTATTTATGCTTACGAAGGAAACAAATCCAACGACGTGAAGAGGTGACAGGAAAAGACGTCGTTGGTGGAGGCAGAGGTGGAAGACAGTCCTCGAAGAAAGTGGTCCTGATCCTCCTCAGAGACCTGGGTTCGGAGCAAGCTCAACGAATTGAAGATCCAGCGTTGGACAGCCGCATGGCATGGGCCCTCATGCTGGGTAAAGCTATCGTCTGTCGTGCGGCGGTGCTGGCAGAAGGGGTCCAAGAATGTTGAGATGTCCTCTCTTCTGCTCAGACGGCCGCCGTACTGTGGTAAAGAGAGTAGTTGAAAATCGTCCTCTGCAAAAGTCTCTCTCAAAAGGTGACCCTCTCTGCTCGGTGGTCGAAGTGTGTATGAAAAACGAAAACAGCACGTAACTGAATAGTTATATATATATATATATATAGCCTAGGGGTTTGGACCCGTGATTTGAGTGCGCGCGATCATGCGCACACGCGCGCACAAAAAAAATTCATGACAACTGTTGTGAAAAACACTGCATTAAAATACATGCAAAACTTCGCGAGATATTAGCGATTATGTGTTTCGGGGTTTGAACCCCGTAACAGGCACGACCTTGACCATAATGTAAAGCTAAATACATCAGTGGATAGCTTGCATCTTGGCAAACTAGTATACCAAATTTGATGATGATAGACTGAATAGTTTTTGAGAAAAACGGACGAACAGCCGGACGGACGGACGGAGGCACGCTGGAGGCACGGACGGATCAGACAGAAACAATAGCTCCCCGAACCTTCGGCTCGGGGACTAACAAGTTTATCTCTAGTGTTAGGGGGAAGAATGAAAGAAAAGATGACTTGAATGGCATAAAGTCTCCCGTTTGCTCAGCGGGTATGTAGAAACTTGTTTTGTTGGTCTTGGTTATCAGTCAGTGGTTTTTCTTCTGTCTGTCTCTGTCTGTCTGTCTCTGTCTGTCTCTGTCTGTCTCTCACTGGCTTGTTTTTTTCTCTCTCTCTCTTTCTCTCTCTCTCTCTCTCTCTCTCTCTCTCTCTCTCTCTCTCTCTCTCTCTCTCTCTCTCTCTCTCTCTCTCTCTCTCTGTCTCTCTCTGTATGTCTCTGTCTCATAATAATAATAACAGAAATAATAATATATAGGGTATTTAAGTCTTTATGCTTCTATCTGTAAACCTATTGATATATTTGTTCTTTTATAGCTTACGTTTTGGTCTCACCTTCAAAAGCCTACTTCTTTCTGACTAGGTCTCTGTCTCTGTCTCTGTTTCTCTCTATCTCTCTACACACCCTCCCCCCCCCCCCCCCACACACACACACACTCTGTTGCGTGGCGGTTTTTAAAATTTTAAAAATAACAATAGGGTATGTGTAGATTGGTTGAATGTTGCATGGACACAAATAATGTACAATGAAAATGCAGCTTATAGACAAAATTGTTTATATCAATCGAATATAATGTACTTTATAAACACAATATCAAACAATATCAATATAAAGCATGGGACAAAATTACATATAATATGAGGATAGATCATATAATACCAAAAAATGGTGTACGTCAAAATGTACACATATGACGCAACGATTACAGACAAGAATATATTATTAGGTTTTATTAGGTATTACTAGAATATACTTCCAATGTCAACTTTTTCTTGAAGCAAAAACCGAAGCACAAACAATCATTGTGGTCAAACAGTATGGTACATAGCATGTCATCGTTATCCATATTTCAAAATTTAATATGAAAGTGTATAATAATAATAATAATAATTGTACATTTATATAGCGCTTTACCTCAGATGAGCCCAAAGCGCTTTACAATCAATTTGACATCAACAAATAGACAAGAAAAACAGCATTCAAGAATGACACCAACCAGCAACAACGCATACACACAAAGCAACTCTCTCTCTCTCTCTCTCTCTCTCTCTCTCTCTCTCTCTCTCTCTCTCTCTCTCTCTCTCTCTCTCTCTCTCTCTAACACACATACACGCACACACACATTTAACAACACCGACTCGTTCATCCCCCATTCAGTAAGCACACATTAACTGAGCCGCACGGATTGACCGCACGGATTGACCACATACACCAACACATACAGAAACACCCTCACACACAACGTACGTACGCTGACAGACAAACACACACACACACATGCGTGCACATACAACCCACAGAACCAAAACACACACAAGCACACATGTATGCACACATGCATGCTCACACACACACACACACACACAACACACACACACACACACACACACACACACACACCAAAGCCCAGCACAAACCTCTTATTCAATCTTCCCTCACGTGCACACAAGATAGACAACTGATCAAATATTTAGGGTGCAGCAGGAAAATATGGGTTTTAAGGGAGGTTTTGAATGAGGAGACTGAGTTGGAGTGTCGGAGAGGAGAAGGCAGAGAATTCCAAAGAGATTCCAATGTATGACAAAATTCCACATTTCAATGCCAGAAGATATTCCATTCGTCTCAGGTTAATGCCACAAGACATTATAAAAAAGGCTCATAATCCTTTTTACTTTCACCCAAATAGATTGATAGTACTTTTGGGATCATTTAGCCTTCAGTTGGATGGATGACAGAATGTTCAATTACTCAAGGACACAGAATGGCATGAAAAGTACACACGTTGCATTAATATGTACATAAGGGTCAATCATAAGATGGTTAAGATAATTACGGGTGAAAATCAGGCAAAGGTAAAGATGTGCACCCCCCCCCCCCCACCTCCTCTTAATATCAATAATCAATATACATTCTAGATGACAGCCAATAAACAAAAATAGTAAGAAAGATAAGAAAATATATTACCTACCCATCACAGACGACGAAAGAAGAGGTATACCCACTCTGACCAAGATAAAATGTGAGATGCGCGCCCGCCCAGATTAGCCAGACTTTAGCCACATGTGGTCCCTAATAAATATCTAAGGGTGGGGATTTAAATATCTGAAGGGTGGGTATGTGTATACCTCTTCCCATCAGCACACTCAATATCATTCCAGTTAAACTTCGACTTCAGGTAAGCCTCGTTTAACTTTACAATTAGATATCGTATGCTGGCTGATTGGTCAGAGTATACACACTCTGATCAAGAGAAAACGTGTGACTTCAGAATCGAGGACCACATATATTATACAAACACTCTCGTTTTACGCAGAGCCGTGGGTTTGATTTCCGCCTTAGGGTCAGTAGGGCTTCTCTGGCTGGGTACAGCTCGCTGCTATCTGTTCAGCTTTTCTGATCTATTTGAGCGAATTGCCTAGATCATCCCCAAAGAGCTGTGAAGTGGTGGGGACCGAATCGTCACAAAGTTTTGGTTTGCTCAGATACGGTCGAAGAGCATGGCGGTGACGGAAGGATATTTCGCGAGACGCATGTGCGCAGAGAGCAATAGAATATGTGCAGTTTTGTACCGCACCAGCCATTTTTTCACTCAGTTTCGAGTCTGTAGAGAGACTGACGTCACACGCTGCCCAGTGGCAGTGGCAGCTTTGATGATCACGCGCTGAATGTGCTGGTACTTCAAATCTGTGTTCACAGCCGCGTCTGGAAGTTTGTTCTAAATTCCAGGGTTGACAATTGACACAATGAGTCGTGCGCAGTTTTCTGGTCTGTTGTATATTTCAAATTTCTTCTTTTGGTCTGCAGCTTTGTGTTTTTCCTTGAAGCGGCCGTCAATTATTTTTGCCAGTCCTGGTAGCACTTTTTCTCCAAGTTTTTCCTCTTCCGAACCGATCTCTGCCGCGATCCTTTCGAGTAGTTCTATGTCGTGATCG
>JAGGCT020004221.1:80404-95727 GCA_017654935.2 Phymorhynchus buccinoides
GCGTTGTCTTGTGTTGTGCTGCGTTGCTTTATGTTGTGCTGTGGTGCGATGTACTGTGCTGTTATTGTGTTGTTTTGTGCTGTTGTTTTGTTGTGCTGTGCTATGCTGTGTTGTGTTGTGTTATATTGTGCCTCGGCTGTGCTTTGCTATGTTATGTTGTTCTGCGCTGTGCTGTGCTGTGTTGTGGTGTGCTATGCTGTGCTGTGCTGTGCTGTGCTGTGTTGTGTTGTGTTGTGTTGTGTTTTGTTTCGCTGTGCTGTGTTGTGTTGTGTTGTGTTGTGCGGTGCTGTGTTGTGTTGTGTTGTGTTATTTTGTGTTCTGCTATGTTGTGACAACGGACAAATTGTACATCATTTCATAACATGCAGACAGTGAACGTGAAGTTGCCAAGCTCATAAACTGGACAAAATAATTATAGTGTATATTTCATGAAGGGGCGAGATATGTCTTGTGTGAATTGCAAAATCGTGTTCGTAACAATTTTAAGAAGAAGAAGAAGAAGAAGAAGAAGAAGAAGAAGAAGAAGAAGAAATTCTACTGAGAGCTGGGCAACAGTGGGACAAAGTGTGTGAGAGAGAGAATTTCGCTTTGTACACTTCATACAAATTACAAAATATATAAAGGTAGACCTACTCACAATTGCAATCAAATAATGTTATCTAATCAGAACAGACACGTACTGAAGTGTTGTGTGTGTGTGTGTGTGTGTGTGTGTGTGTGTGTGTGTGTGTGTGTGTGTGTGTGTGTGTGCGTGTGCGTGCGTGTGCGTGCGTGTGCGTGCGTGCGTGCGTGTGCGTGCGCGTGTGCGTGTGCGTGTGTGTGTGTGTGCGTGTGTGTGTGCGTGCGTGTGCGTGCGTGTGTGTGTGTGTGCGCGTGTGTACGTGTGCGCGTGTGCGTGCGCGTGTGCGTGCGCGTGTGCGTTTGTGCGTGCGTGTGTGTGTGTGTGTGTATGCGTGCGTATGTGTGTGTTTGTGTGTGTGGGGGGGGGGGGGGGGGGGGGGTGCGTGCGTGTACGCGCGCGCTCTCTCGGTGTGTGGGGGGGGGGGGGGGGGGTGGGGTGGGGGGTTGGGGGTTGTGATTACTCTTACAGTTTGTTTGTTCTTACCCTTGCTAACTTGTAAATGTACAATGTCTTTGTTTGTGTTATTCATTTCTGTCAATCTATATATGTGCATGCTGAACAGAGAATCTCTTTGATTTTGTTAAAGACAATAAAAGAATTGTGAATTGAATTGTGTAATCCGTAAATAAAATTAGAAATAAGCGGACGGGGTTTGCGGTTGGGCAGACGTGTGTGTGAACGCTCCTTCATATTTCTTGCATCCATATTTGTATTGGCGGATTGCGGATGGCTTTCATTACGGAAGCTGCGCGTAAAATTGATATGCACGTAGCCTTATAGTTAAAGTTCGTCTTTTCCCCCCCATAGTGACCGTAATGAACTTTCATCAACCATTCCTTGCGTAAAATTTACGTGTTTTTGTTTGTTTTTTAACCTTATTCTAAACCTTTCCTTAACTCGAATCAAATCTAACTTCTGTGCGAAACGATTGTCAAGGATATGAACCTGATTATCTAGGGTTACACGAAATATGCATGTGAAGGACAACGTCCACATTAATTTTCGTTTAACTCTTAATGTATCTATTTTCCCTTTATTCACTATTTGGTTTAAGGCTGTGCCAAACCAATTAACGTCGACAAGAACACCAAGGCTACATCAAAATGTTATGTTTTGCATATTGTGCGGGGGTTGTCTTTAGCTATGACAAGCTCCTTGCATAACATCATCAATCTCCAAATCCCCCGAAGACGGAGTGTGGCTGCCCATGTGGCGGGGTAATCAAAAACGGTCACACACATAAAATGTTGTCATCCCTAGCTGATGCATTTGTACCATCATCTTCAAGTGCTTCGGCTGTTGGGATGACCCCTGGAGTCTTTTAGCCAGGGTACGCAACAAGCAACTGCAACCTCCCTTTATTCATCAATCCACTCACCCATCCACCCTTCCATCCATCCATCCATCCACCTGTCAGTCCATTCATCCATTCTATCCAACTGTCTAAAGCCGGCGACAGACTATGTGACTGCCTCATATGACGCAATCACGTCGTGACGTAGATCAAATTTTGTTTCCCGCACAGAAGACGTCACAAGCCATCTGACTCGATCAGTGAAATTTAGAACCCGCCCTATTCGGCCCTGTCACCTTAGTGGGCCCGATTGAGTCAGACTGATCGAGTTAGATGGTATGCAAATGAGGTGAAACGTCACGACCTGATCGAGTCACATGAGGCAGACACATAGTCTGTTGCCGCCTTAAAGTGTTGTTCATATTGTTGTTTTGCCAGCAGTCATTTGTGGAGGGTTTCACTCAAGCTGACGTCACAGGTATGTGTCTGTATGTCTGTTTGTCGCTCTGTCCGTCCATCTCTGTCTATCTGTTTGTCTATGTGAGTGCGTGTGTGCGTGCATGTGTGTGTTTTGTGTGTGAGCGCATGCATGCGTGTGTATATGTGTGTGCGTGCGTGCGTGCGTGCATGTGTGTGTGTGCATGTGTGTGTGTATGTGTGTATGTGTGTGAGCGCGTGCGTGCGTGCATGCATGTGTGTGTGTGTGTGTGTGTGCGTGTGCGTGCGTGCGTGTGTGTGTGTGTGTGTGTGTGTGTGCCATGTTCATGAACTCTGCTCTGAACTCACTGTCCCGGTCTTACAGAAGATGCCATAAAACTCCTGTGCCATGTTCATGAACTCTGCTCTGAACTCACTGTCTTGGTCTTACAGAAGATGCCATAAAACTCCTGTGCCATTTTCATGAACTCTGCTCTGAACTCACTGTCCAGGTCTTACAGAAGATGCCATAAAACTCCTGTGCCATGTTCATGAACTCTGCTCTGAACTCACTGTCCAGGTCTTACAGAAGATGCCATAAAACTCCTGTGCCATGTTCATGAACTCTGCTCTGAACTCACTGTCCAGGTCTACAGAAGTCTACAGAAGATGCCATAAAACTCCTGTGCCATGTTCATGAACTCTGCTCTGAACTCACTGTCCCGGTCTTACAGAAGATGCCATAAAACTCCTGTGCCATTTTCATGAACTCTGCTCTGAACTCACTGTCTTGGTCTTACAGAAGATGCCATAAAACTCCTGTGCCATTTTCATGAACTCTGCTCTGAACTCACTGTCTTGGTCTTACAGAAGATGCCATAAAACTCCTGTGCCATTTTCATGAACTCTGCTCTGAACTCACTGTCCCTTGGTCTTACAGAAGATGCCATAAAACTCCTGTGCCATTTTCATGAACTCTGCTCTGAACTCACTGTCTTGGTCTTACAGAAGATGCCATAAAACTCCTGTGCCATGTTCATGAACTCTGCTCTGAACTCACTGTCCCGGTCTTACAGAAGATGCCATAAAACTCCTGTGCCATGTTCATGAACTCTGCTCTGAACTCACTGTCCAGGTCTTACAGAAGATGCCATAAAACTCCTGTGCCATGTTCATGAACTCTGCTCTGAACTTGGAGCCAGTCAAACAGTACAGGTAGAAGTTGATGCCACTGTTCCATCTCCACAGCACGTTGCTGGTAGCGGAAAACACCCTCACTTGACCACTGTGGATGGGGTCAGTCCAATCAATGAAGTAGGCAAACAATAAATATATAGCGAATGGCGTTGTCAGGAGGAAAAAGGAAACGTTGGCAGTAACCAGGGTGACCGTCAATGAAGACACTTTCTGTTGTCTGGAGGAACCCTGGTTGGCTTGTCGCGTTGAAAGGTCTTTGTTGATTCCAACAGACCTGACCAGTGTCCGCAAAATAATGCTGTTACTGAGGAGTAGCATGATGAAAGGTAAGAAAGAGAACTGGAGCAAGTTAACCCAAGGATGTATTCTGAAAGCAAACCATCCATAGAGTTCTGATTTATGTAGGAAACACCCAACTCTATCATCAATGTTGTATCCATACAGCAGATGCGAATTCATCAGAAGCAGAACGGTGCTCACTATACCAGCAGCAACTCGTGACTTTCTCTTGGTCCACACAGCACCGACACGAAGCGGCCACAGCACAGAGGCAGCTCTGAGCATGGTGAGTGACACCAGCATCCAGGACGATACAGGCGATGCTACACGCTCTAAATACCTGTAAATCTTGCACTGCCAGGTGCCCTGATCCCTTATAAGTGTATAATTATACATATTTCGGAGGAAGTTCTGCAGTGGGGCTGTCACCAACATCTGGTCAGATACGGCCAGAACTGTGAAGAAAACACTGGACGTGGATGAAGGAAGACGAAGCATGATCAGAATGACCATCACATTGCCGAACATCCCAAAGACAACAACGATGGCATCGCCGATATCTATGATGAGAATAGCCAGGTCTTTATAGGGTTGGTATAAATCATCCCAAGAACCCCGTTTGACACGGTCTGAGTCATTCATTGTACTGGTCACTTCATAGAACTAGACATGAAAGTTGACTGTGTTCATTTAGTTGTTGTATCGAGAGTTTAACCACTGCTTTTCTGATGACAATCAGGTTTACAGGTCTGACGATATATCTCAGCTTCCTTCTATTATTGAACGAGCTCTGTCATGCATTTCTGACATCAAGGCTTGGATGACTGACAACAAACTCCAACTTAACAACGACAAGACTGAAATTATTTTCATTGTCCCCAAGAGACTTTTGTCTACAAACTCGCTCCCTACTTTTATCCAACTAGAGAACTCTCTCATTCAGACTTCTGCAAGCGTTCGCAATCTTGGCTTCACACTGGACCAAACACTTTCTTTTCAAACTCAAATGTCCTCCATCTGTGCTTCTGTTCGTCATCTTCTCTCTCTCGCCACCAAAACTCTTATCTCTGCCTTTGTTCTCTCTCGCTTAGACTACTGCAATTCCCTTCTTGCTGGTTGCCAACAAAATCTTCTCGCTAAATTGCAGAAAATTCAGAACAATGCTGCTCGCCTTGTACTGAGGTGTTCCAAATTATCTCACTCTACCCCAATGCTTGAATCTCTTCACTGGCTTCCTGTAGGAAGGCATATCGAATACAATCTCTCTCTGCTCTGTTACAAATCCCTGAATGGTCTGACTCCTTCTTATCTCGCTGATTTTCTGAACCTTTACACACCTCTTAGACAGTTACGCTCCTCTTCTGACACTTCTCTCCTCCAGATCCCTCATTACCGCACCAAGACCCTTGGCGAACGCTCCTTCTCTTTCCAGGCCCCCTCCTCTTGGAATAAACCCCCTTTACCTCTCCGTTCTGCCAACTCCCTTTCTTCATTTAAGTCTTCTCTCAAAACTACTCTTTTCAAATCATAGCCTGCAATTTTATTTTATTTATTTTTTCCAAAGTACTGTGCCCGTTCCATCCGCGTGTGTTTGTGTGCATGCGTGTTGTTTGTGCGTGTGTGTTGTGTGTGCGTGTGCGTGTGCGTGTGTGTGTGTGTGTGTGTGTATGCGCGTGTGGTGCGTTCGTGTGTGTGTTTGTGTGTGTGTGTCTGCTTAGTGCGTGCATGTGTCTGTGCTTAGTGCGTGCGTGTGCATGCGCGCGCGTGTGTATAATATATTTTTGTCGTTTCTTTATTTATATTGCTTGCTGGTTTATTAATTTATTATTGTAAGCGCTTAGGGCATTTTTAAGATTAGGCGCTATCAAAAACCGTATTTAATAATGTGATCATCATATTACATAGGAAAAGTAAAGAATCCAAAGAAGAAGAACAAAGATTATTTTCTTGACTATCGTTTAAAAAAATTGTCCTTAGTGCACTTTTCTATTCAATAGAACAAAAACAGTTTTTAATAGATGCAAACTCTGTAGAGTACAAAATAAAACGCTAAACTTAAGAATAGATCGCTGGAGGTCATCGAGAGAGCACGGCGGGCCAGCTGAATCGACAGAGAAAGAGAGACAGGCGATTTTCAGCGACACATCATTTCTTCGTTGCTGCCTTCTGTTCGACTTTGGCGCTGACTGCCGCAGATTTTAATCAGAAAATCGCTTCAGAAAATCATAGTGGCGACCCCCCCCCCCCACCCCAGGTAGGGTGAGGGTTCATTTCTATGGCATTGTGGTCTATGTTGTTTAGTGCCTAAAGCCAATCACTTGTACAAAATGTCATGCTTGTAGCATGAAAATGCACTGGCTTGGACACTACTTGCCCAGCTATCCTGCTCGTCAGTTATATAGCCTTATTAAGTGACGTCTTTATTTTATTACGTCGCGTTAGCTGAATATAGTTCATGGCAGTGAATGGTGATTTCTTTCCTGGAACGCAAATGAGTACCCTATTTCAATCACGTTTTTGAACATCTTCCCACGTCTGCATCTTTTTTACATTTCCTAGTGAGATTAAGACAAAACATGCACATGTTGCATTGATTTTCCAATCTTATGCAATTTGTTCTAAGCAGTTTAGCGATGGGACTCCCCTAAAGATGTTGAAAGAAGATGAAGAGTGGCAGAGCGATGACAACATTGGCTGTGGGGGTCCATCCTGTTCATGTTTTCAACCCATTGTTGCAGCCGAGCTGGATCTTTGAAAGCAGTTCGAACTTGGGTGCAGGGGATTTTTCCTCTCACTCTGCACTAGGCATTATGGTTTGAACGTGGAGTCTTTCGGATGAGACGATATACTGAGGTCCCATGTGCCCATACACATAGCACAGGTTAAACCCAGTGGCAACAAAAAAGTTGTCATTTGGTCAAAATGTACACCCCCACCCTTTAGTTCCTCATCAGTCACACACACATTGCATGCAGAAAATGGGTAGCAAGGTGGGAGCAGCCCGAAACACCAAATATACAGTTGGCAGTTACCAAGTGTTTCAAGGTTATTTGAGTTGAAAGCTGTTGGACCTGCAACAACGCATTGTGTGAGACAATGAAGACGGCTGTTTATTTCTTTCTTCCTTTCTTCTTCTTTTTGGTTTGTTTTCTTTTCATTGTTTTTCATTGTTCGTTTAGCTACTCACAACATAATAATATTTGTTTTTGTTTTTCTTAAAATTACACTTGGGAGGTCACTCACTCTATTTTACTTTTATATTTACATGCACTTGTTGTGATGTGGAAAACGAATGTTTCTCTTGTGATTTATTTCATGGCTCAAAATAAGCAAACGAGTGCAGTAGAATACATTGTCATATGAGACAAACAAAGATTTTCAGTACGGCCTGTATACCACTGTCACGAGTTTGTGACATTGTTCTTCTGAACAGACAGAGAAAGGCACAGTCTACCACTCGATCACAAAGGACCCCGAGATCTTTCTCCTTCTTTGAACCTAATCGAGACAACCTACTTGTGAAATCCGTGCAACCCCTTGTTAGCTCTGACCTCTCGCGAGACTCCACATTCAACTGGCGACTTCGTGAGTTTTAGACCGGTCAAACGTCACTCCATATTTTTTCCTTCAGTTAAGCAACATCGCTTCATCGCTTCATCCTTTCTCCTTTTCATCGTTCTGTCCACCTACGGCCGCCCAGTGCTGAGGTGTGGTGAGGGCCACGTCCCTGAAGGATCCTGTTATTAATTGTTTATCCTGCACGAGTCCTAGACGTGGGGATAGCGAAGCTGTAGAGCTTCGGCTGACATCGTTTCTCCTCTTCATCTTCATCTCCATCTTCACCCCTTTTTATTTGGTTCCTCATTGTCCTCCCTTCCCCGTCATCGTCCCTGGCGTTCACTGGAGTCCTGGAAGAAAGCTGTGGCCGGTCCGGAACCCCTTCCACCTGCTCGCGCTTACCCCGAGCCCTTGGCGAGACCAGAGCTGCGACTGTCTTGTGGGGAGAATTCTTCTTCTTCATTCCGCCACTTGGAAGTTTTCCTGATCCTGGTCCTGGTCCTGGTCCTGATCCTGATCCTGGTCCTGATGGTCCTGATCCTGATCCTGATCCTGGTCCTGATCCTGATCCTGGTCCTGGTCCTGATCCTGATCCTGATCCTGATCCTGAGCCTGATCCTGAGCCTGAGCCTGAGCCTGAGCCTGATCCTGAGCCTGAACCTGACCTGACCTGTTGCTGTTGCTGCCTGGTTGACCGCCCGGTCAACCGCTCTTTTCTCCGTTTCCGGCTGTGGGAGGCCGCCCGCCTTTCCGTCTGGCCCCGTGTTAGGCCCGATCTGTGGGCCTGTCTGTGCGTTCGGGCCAGGCTTCGACGTTCCTGTTGAGGAGTCTGGGGGCGACCTCTGCCGTCTCTCATCTTTTGTTTCTGCTGCTGTAGCCTGCCCCAGGAGGGGGAGCAGTTTTTCTACTGACTTTTGTTTCCCCCTTTTGTCTTCTTCTTCGGACGCTCTGCTGTTTTTGTTGGACTTCTTTTCTTCGTCTGCCCTTTCGTCGTTTTTTCCTTCAATTTTGTGTTTCTGCTTACAAACTCTCTGTTAGTTATTCAGTTAAGTTGCCGGCTTTAGTTTATTCTTTGGACAAACTTTTGAATGCCATGTATATTGTGTAGATAATTTGTTAAACATTGAGTGTATTGAATTGTGTAAGTGTGTGTGTGTGCTTGCTTATAATAAATAGTCTTGTTTTGTATTGTACTTCCGGTGTGCGCGTGTGCCTTCTCCTGTGAGTTTGTCTGTCTGGGCGTGCGAGACTCTCCTCGGGGTTCGCGATTTCCCTCTCCCGATCTCTGATCAGGATCGAGCGGGGGATTTCGTGACAACCACTTTGATTAAGCAAAAATAATAATGCCAGCCTGAGGCTCAGAAGAAGTTAAGACTACAATCTTCATCCCACGTGTCTAGTCTATGCAGCCTCATGGTGTGAACTGAAGGGGAAATCAATGTGCTGTGTTAAACCCAGGATATGAAACCTTTAACATTTCATAGCCGTTAGATCAAACATAGACACACAATTTACAACAGGAATTAAAAGATTACTCATACAGCAGATAGCACGCATCCTTAATCAACAATCATAAAAAAGCTCCAAATCAATTTGCATGTTATTATAGGCCGTGATACAGCGATTATTCCCATATAATAGTCCTTACCTTCCTCGATCAAAGTTGGTGACTGTGATGTTGATTTTGTACCTTCTGTGAAAAATCTTGGTGTAACTATTGATTCCCACATTTCAATGAAAGCCCAAGTGAACAGCCTCTGCAAAGCTGCATACTTACAGTTACGAAATATCAGTTCCATCCGCCATCTCCTTACCATTCAGGCAACACAGACTCTTATTTGCTCTCTTGTCCTGCTCGGCTATTGCAACTCTTTGTTATATGGCTGCCCTCAAACTCTAATCCAAAAAACTTCAAAAAAGTTCACAATTCAGCCGCAAGACTGATCTTCAAAACTAAAAGGAAAGTAGACACTACCCCACTACTCCACACTCTTCACTGGCTTCCTATTTCCGTTCGCATTCAATACTAAGTTGCATGCCTCACCTTCAACTCTGTCAAAGGCACTGCCCCTCAATATCGTATTGATATCATTCAAACTTACACCCCTGCACACCACCTCGGATCTTCTTCCGATTCGCGCCTGCTTTCTACTCCTCATGTTAAAACAAAATCCTTTGGATAATCTTCTTTTTCACACTCTGCTCCTTCAGTCTGGAATGGCTTACCACACAGACTTCGCCATTCTTCCTCAGTTCAGTCTTCAAAGACTTCTTTGAAAGCTCACCTCTTCGATGCTTCATACCACTAACCGCTCACATCTTACCTTAAATCCACGTGCTTCTGTTTCAGAACCTGAATCATGGATATGTGTGCTTGCGTGCAAGTAGGGGTGGTTGTAATGGGATCAGTGCGTGCGCGCGTGCGGTGTGTGTGTGTGTGTGTGTGTGTGTGTGTGTGTGTGTGTGTGAATGGCCATTGATTATTACGCGCGCGCACGCGTGTGTGTGTGTGTGTGTGTGTGTGTGTGTGCGTGCGTGTGCGTGCGTGTGCGTGTGCGTGCGTGCGCGTGCGTGCGTGTGCGTGGTGTGTGACTGTGTGCTTCTCTGTTAGTGTGTGTGTTTGCGCAATAACGTAGCTCATGAACTTTGATTTCCCTTACAAGTTTGTTTCTTTTCTTATAATATTGTAATATTGTTTCAAATGTTGTGGTTATGAACAGGGCTTTGCTTAAATAAAGTTATGTATATTTGATTTGATTGTAGTGAGTCTTATGTGTATAATGTTAACGTATTTGTGTTTTATTGTCTATGTAAAGCGCTTTGAGCTCCCTGTAAAGTGCTATGTAAATGTTCAGTATTATTATTATCATTATTATATATAATTAACAGCATTGAGGTCGCATAACTGTCCTATGCCTAAAATAGGTTTCTACGTTATGGGTCCATTATTGCAGTGTGGATACCAGATGTTATACAGGAGAGGCCCCATGCAATAGTTCATATTTCAAAACAGACAAGCTTTAATTTCTTTGTCTCTTCTGTTCATTGTTTTCTTATATTTAGGCAAATATGCGCATTATTTTTACAGTTTAGTGGAAACAATTGGAACTACTTTTCTTGGTGACATGACATAACTCCTAAAACTCTGCTAAACACAACTGCCTAAGTAGTCATCAGTTTTGCCGATAAAACAAAAAAATAAACGAAAGACAATACAGAGGGCAAAAGGCTGAAATAATATATAGTCTATAGCGCCTAAATTGATATGATGGTAATTTATTAACAACCATAACAAAAACTCCAAGTGACTTTGTATGTTATTATTTGCCTTGATACAGTGATTATTCCCATATCTATCATTCACTGCATAGAGTGTGTATAATGGGTGTGCTTAAAATGGGTTTCTACGGTGTTAGTCTATTTTTGCAGTGGGGATATCAGATACTATACAGGAGTAGCCCCATGCAGCAGTTCATATTTCAAAACAGACAAGTTAAAAAATTTGGTAGCTTCTGTTCATTGTTTTTTTTATATTTAAGTAAATATATGCATTAGTTTTTAAAGTGTAGTGGAAACACTCTAATAACTACTTTTCTTGGTGACATGACATAACTCGTACAACTCTCGAATTGTCTGGATCAGCTCAGCTCTGAACTTGATGCTCGTCAAACAGTACAAGTAGAAGCTTACCGCACTCTTGGAGTAGAACAGGACATAACTGACTGCATGCAACACGGACTTATTAGCAGGGTGTTCACGATCAAAATAATCATGTTCATATATCATGATAGTTCTAGCAAACGGTGTTGTGAGGAGGATAAAACATGCACTAGCAACAATCAAGGTGACAGTCCATGAGGACACTCTAAGTTCGCTGACATCCTGACTGGTTTGTAGTCCAGTAGGATGTCTTCTTGTTTTGACACATCTGACCAGTGACCACAAAAGAACACTGTTGCTGGTGATCAGAATCACGAAAGGTAAGAAATAAATTTGAAATACGCGAATCTCAAACAGGTACATTCTCGACCCATTCACCATACAAACCCATCCCTTCCTGCCACTTTTGTTGAGAAGATGCCAGTTCATGGCAATGATGAAGATGATCACAATACATGCTGTAACTCGAGACTTTCCCTTTGTCCATACAGCACTGACACGACGTGGCCACAGCACAGAAGCAGCTCTGAGCACGGTGAGTGCCACCAGCATCCATGACGATACAGTGGTCACTGCGCGATGTGTGATCATATGCATCTTGCATTGCCACCAGGTGCCACTACTAAAGGATTGTACGCGTAATTTGTCGTAAAACAGTCGGTCCAGAGGCCCTGCTATCAGCACCAACTGGTCAGACAGGGCCAGGGTTTTGAAGAACACACTGTAGGTGGAGGAAGGAAGACGACGCATGATCAGCATTATCAGGCAGTTCCCTAAAATCCCAGAGGCACACACGGTGGGATCACGTATATCCCTGATGAGCTCAGCAAGGTCCGTGTAGCGTTGGTGTTGAGAATATCTAGCATCATCCTGTGTAGAACGGTCAGAGATATCAGTGGTACTGGTCAGTCCAAAGACTGGGTCACTGGAGGTTGCTGGACTATTTTCAGTTAGCATTGTAGGTCAAAACAGAACACAACATTCAGTTAAATCTGCTTTGTTAGTTATTGGCATCATAGGCTAAAACGGAACGCTCAGTTGAATTTGGTGTCTATCTGCTTTGTTTTTTAGATACAACATTTATGCAATATCTGTTTATCAGATGTTCATTACTTTGATGAATTGCTTTAAAACTATTCAACGTATTTTATGTGGATCACTACATTCTTATTCATTCATATTTTGTGATAACGAATTTCGCAATTGATGTTGTTTTTTCTCCGTTTGCCTTCTTCTGTAAATAAGATTGATGAACAGACACAACATTTGGGTCAGTTTTTGTGTTGTGTGCTTTTGTAGTTGACGTAAATGACTGGCCACCCTGAAAGCTCTATTTGTTCATCATGTAGCAAGACGTGTAATATTTATAGGTTACTGTGAATATTATTTCAGTTATTACGTGCACAAACATGTATTTGTATAGGGTAGAACCTATTGTGAATGATGTGTTAGTTCACCACGTAAACAAGCAAACATTTCTAAACTCCATGTATGATCAGACTGCCATAATCCCTTTATCACATGCATAGTACACACACTATGCGCTATCACATTGAACAAATCGTATTAGATTTGAAAGGTTTATATTACAAGAAGGAAACAGAAAGACGTGTTGGTTTGTAGGTGCATCTGGACAGAGAGAGAGAGAGAGAGAGAGAGAGAGAGAGAGAGAGAGAGAGAGAGAGAGAGAGAGAGAGAGAGAGAGAGAGAGAGAGAGAGAGAGAGAGAGAGAGAGAGAGAGAGAGAGAGAGAGAGAGAGAACGAACGAACGAACGAACGAACGAAATGTTTTAATTGAACATTGGCCACAGACCACAATTCAAATCAGGGAATGGGGAAATGATAAATAGCATAATAATTACATGGGGTTACTCCATACACAAAAATCATTAATACCATTATATGCACATGTTATAAACACTTAGCATTCCTTTCAATAAATTGCTTACTGTAAATATGCAGTCCTTCGTTTCATGGCATAGAAAATGAATTTAGACAACTGCGAATTCATATTTTGATTGTCTGACTTCAACAAGATATTCAAAGGTAATCTTGCAAGCTTTTGAAGGAATTTCAAACGCAAATCTGAATAAATATCACAACTTAATAGAAAGTGCTCTTCATTCTCACATTCAGTTTGACAAAAAGGGCACCGTTTTAACATATCATTCTCACTATATCTGAACGCGTTGTTATTTATTGGTAGCACACCAAATCTTATTTGAGACAGCGCCACTCTAAATGAATAAGTTTCAGCCTGGCATATATACATTTCCTTTTCAAATACTGTTTTAAATGATCTGTAACACAAATACCTGTCCCCGTCTCTTACACTACCTGACCATTCTTGAATAAACATATCTATCAACCTTTGTCTAAAGATATAAAGAAACCCTTTAGCATTACCAACACCCTGTTGAAGCCAAATAAAGTTGAAACCACTTTCACACAACATTTCTCTAATCTTAGAGGCCCAGCATAACTTTCCATTTCTGTCTAAATCAAGAAGCATTTGATATGCTAAAAAAGGCAAACGGTGTTGATCCATTTGTAATAAGCGAAACCAATATCTCAATGTATTAACATAAGAATTAATAAATAATGGAAATCTGCCCAAATCTCCATACACCATCTTGTTAGGAGTCTTAGTTGGTGTACCCAAAAATCTTTTGCATGCAAGTAAATGAACTTTTTCAATATTATATAACCTTTGAAAACCCCAAACTTCAGATGCATATAACAGGATTGGTTGGATTTTCACGTCAAAGATTTTGAAAAAAGTTACGTATGACATTTCTTTAAACTTTTGAAATGCCCTGATAAGACTCATTGCTGCTTTTTTGCCTTTCATTACAAAATTAGCAGTCCCTTTTTGGGGACTAATTTTAGATGTAAACGTGTACCCTAAATAGCAGTAATCATTTACTATCTCTATTTCTTCATTGTTGAAAAACCATTTTTCGAATTTACTTAAATATCCACCTTTTCGAAAGACCATTATTTTTGTTTTCTGAGGATTAACTTTCAATTTCATTTCATCACTGCATCTTTTTAGAATATTAAGCTGATTTTGGAGTCCTGAAGGAGTGTATGATAATAAAGCTATGTCGTCTGCAAAAAGCAGAATGAACAGTTCCATTAAACCGGGTAATAACTGAACACCATGTTTGCCTGATACAGACATATGATTAGCAATTTGATTAATGAAGACAGAAAACAATGTTGGGCTCATGACACATCCCTGGCGCACACCTACTGGGCATTCAAAAAACTCAGAACATTCTCCATGAACTCTCATACATGCTAACAAAGAATCATACATGACCTTCAGTGAACCAAAAAATCTCCCAGATACCCCTTGACCCTGTAAACATTTCAGTAATTTATCATGTCTTACAGAATCAAAGGCCTTCCGGAAGTCGATGAAAGCAACATACAACTTTTTATTTTTGCAAAAACATTTTTGTACAGTAGCATATAAAGTGAAAATTTGGTCAACTGTTGAATATTTTTTCCGAAAACCGGCTTGACATTCTGTAATCTTATCATTTTTCTCTAACCATTTATACAATCTATTATTTAACACAACTGTATAACATTTAGATACAACACTTAAAAGAGAGATACCTCTGTAATTGTCAACATCATCAACATTACCTTTTTTAAAAAGAGGAATAACTATGGCTTTCGCCCATTTTGTCCATTTTTCTGCTCTAGCGTTTTCACAGTCTTCATTCCACCAGATATTACCAGAATGTTTATGAGACTTCTTTGATTTACTCATAGGGATAGACTCATTAGCAGCGCTAAGAACTGCATTAGTAAATATAGAGTACAACTCATGAACGTCTTTATCATTTATGTCACCAAAGTGAAATGTTGATTGTTGCTGTTAAAACTTATCCCAATCAGCAAGTTTATAATTATATTTTGGGATTTTTTCCTCTGTTGTATCTGTGGATCCCGTATTAGTAAACTCAAAATTGGTAATAACTGGAATGTGGTCACTATTTAGGCTATACTTTAAAGTATCCCATTCACAAATTGGAGCTAGATTGGGAGATACAAGAGTCAGGTCAATAGCGGTTGCCCTGTGATTAGGATTATCGGGAATACGTGTTACTCGACCGTCGTTCAGAAGATATAAGGATGAATCAACAATATTTTCAATAAAGCGATTGCTTGTAATATTTTCACAGTTCTTCTCCCAGAATGGGGCGTGTGCATTAAAATCTCCTGTTATGAGTACTTTTTGACCTTTATCTGCTTGAAATGTACGGATCCATTCAGTGTTAT
>JAGGCT020004222.1:0-5000 GCA_017654935.2 Phymorhynchus buccinoides
GTTTATAATTTTCTTTACCTTTTTTCTTTCCTCTCTTTCAGCATTTTGCCGTCGAATTCGGGCAATCTTTTCGTCCAAAGTTTCTTTCATGCTGTCTTTCAATTTGTTTTTCTCCTTCTCGTCTTGCACACAAAGACCGGTCAGCACACGAAAGATAGACACACGTTCGCATCAAGTCACTTCTCGTCAGAATGGTCACCACGAGGTTACGTGACGTCCTTAATACGAAAGGGGCTCCCTGAATCCAACCAACCAATCGCCTGTCTTTATTTATTGTGAGACACGTCACTTCCGATACGAGGGGAACAACTAAAAGGATCGTTGCTGACGAAGAAGGCAAAGTACACAAAGGAGGTTCACCGGTGACATCACTTGATTTATTCAGGTATTAGGGGAAGACGGGGTAAAAAGCGCATGGGCGGGTAAGAGCCCACCCCAATTATCTCATGAAATGAAGCAAATTTCAGTCATCTATTTTGCCCATGAGACGAGCGTTAATTTTTAGCATTCGTCTCATGGGCAAAATTTGACTGAAATTTTCTTTATTTCATGAGATAATTGGGGTGGGCTTCTTACCAGCCCATGCGCTTTTTACCCCGTCTTCCCCTACGTTGAAAGTCTGTCCCCTCAAGGTATAAAGGTGGACCCTGACGGATGAGTTTTTTGCAAGATTACTCAAGATTATTGTGGCGGTACCATAGCCGATGAGGTTTAACCGAGGCGTGGTTACTGCTACACCTATCTGTATTGTTAAAAACATTGGACTTTACTGGTGTTGCACTGCCTCCGGGCATTGCCTCCAGGATCGTTCCCACCATCTTTTGTATCTACTAATGTCCCATATATGTGTCCTGTTCCAGACCGAGAGGACGTAAAACACCATTTTTTCATTCATTCATTCTGATTTTTTACAAAAAGTCTCCGACTTCGTGTGATAAACAGCAAGCCTCTCGAGATAGGATAAAAGCAATATCTAACTCCCAAAATCATAACTGATAATGTCAACTGTAATCAGATCATTACTTTCTCTCTCAATCTTTTATTTCTTCTTTTTTTTAAAAACGTTTTCTTTTACTTTTATTTTTTCTTTCTTGACGAATCTTCACTTTCTTTTCTTTTTCTTTAAAAAAAGAAAGAAATATACGACTCAACATGACACTCTCCCCCCCCCTCTCTCTCTCTCTTACCCCTTCAGGAGGGCAAAGGCCTGAATGAATAAATCATTGTCATTCTCTCTCTCCCCCCCCCCCCCTCTCTCTCTCTCTCTCCTCTCCTCTCCGTCTCTCTCTCTCTCTCTCTCTCTCTCTGTGTTTGCCAACTCTCTTGATGTCAGAAAAACACGAGGCAAAGGTATGCATTAGCAAAGTGGGTTTTTTTTTTATTTGTAAAAAAAGTCATTCGGCGGTGATTTAGGATTAACTGGAAGCAGGTAGACTATAATTCTGCATAAACGTGCAAGCAAATTAAAACAATCAAGTTACGAGTGTATACATTGTGTATGTCTTGCATTCATTTTGAAATGAATATACAAATCCCGTGTTCTTAAGTACTGTATTGTATTGTGTTGTGTTAGTGTTACTGTATGCCCTCTACTCAAATAGCATTTATCATTGGTTGACATTATCCTGTAGTAGGGGCCAACAGTAATATGAGAGCTGTACAATAGATGATTTTTCTACAGTCATGGAAAATCATGGTACAGTTTAGTCTCTTGTGGAAGACTATGACTCTCGAACGAGGGGGAGGGCCCTTGTACCGGCTCTGGTGCTGCAGCCAAAGGGATTGCTTGGCCTTTGGGGACCTTCCTCAACGCCAGCGGTGTCCTCAAATCCCTGTGGCCGAGAGAGTGGGGATGTACCCTGGGCAAGGCATCTCCACTATAAACAAATTCTCGCCCAGCCCGCCAGAATAGTATCTGGCTATCTGGCAGTCATTGTCGGAAACGACAAACTAGCATACAGTGTTACTGTATTTGACTTGCATTACAGTATTTTCAATTGTGTTGAATTGAATTCTATTGCATTGTGTTGAATTGTATTGTATTGAAATGTATTGCATTGCATTGCATTGTGTTGAATTGCATTGTATTGAATTGTATTGTGTTGTATTGCATTTTATTGCATTGTGTTGAATTGTATTGTATTGTGTTGAACTGAATTGTATTGTGTTGAATTGAATTGCATTGCATTGAATTGTGTTGCATTGTATTGTGTTGAATTGTATTATGTTGTGTTGAATTGTATTGTATTGTGTTGAATTGTATTGAATTGAATTGTATTGTATTGCATTGTGTTGAATTGTATTGTATTGCATTGGGTCGAATCGTATTGCATTGTATTGTGTTGGATTGTATTGTATTGTGTTGAATTGCATTGGTTTGAATTGTATTGTATTGCATTGTGTTGAATTGTATTGTATTGTGTTGAATTGCATTGGTTTGAATTGTATTGCATTGTGTTGAATTGTATTGAATTACATTGTATTGTATTGCATTGGTTTGAATTGTATCGTATTGCATTGAATTGTATTGTATTGCATTTTATTGCATTGTATTGTATTGTATTGCATTGGCTATTCAAAGATAGAAACCGGCATTGGACAATCGCGTGTTCAAATACATGAAGAATTAAGTCATGATATACATAATTATATATGGAGACATGGAACGGTTATAAGATAATTATGGTGTGCCAACACACATGCCATTATTAACCCTTTCACCGTCAAGGTCGCAGTTCTGCACCACAGTGGTTTTAATACCTATGTCACTAAAAGGCATCAAATTGGTGTCTATTATCCAAAGACCCTATTGTCTTAGTTTTGGGAAGTAAGGATAGACCTTATTTTAGATATGTCACAGAAGAATCCACAATACTGCACATGGAATTTGTTCTCTACCGAGGTAATAAATTCAATGGAAATATTTGGCTGAAGAATGGCTGGCGGTGAAAGGGTTAACAAGTAACGCTTGACGATTGAGATTCCAAATACAATTTAAAATTAAAAGTAAAAAGATTATATAAACAGAAAAAAAGACATAGTCTACACACAAAGCAATAACTGATCACAAAATGAGAAATAAGAAGACATGGCATCATAACACATGCATAGTAATTTGTAATTTTCTTATAATTATCATCTTGTAGTGGCGGGCCAGTTCAACAGACCAAATTCATTCGTATTTCTTTATTTTAAGGTAAACAAAACCCACCTAAGTATTTATTATACAATGCTTTGTTTGAACTTCTGTAATTAGTTGGAATTTTATGTTCTAACAAGTGTTACTCAACTCATAGGAATAACGTATGTCACATTAGTTTTACTTTTAAAAAAGTCAATCTTTTGGGTTATTAACATGAAAGGAACGCATTTTCAGGCTTAAAAACATTACGCCGATAGCCTAAGTTTTAGCTGAACCCCCCCCCCCCCCCTCCCCCCCCCCCCCTCCCCCCCCCCCCCCCCCCCCCTTCCATCAAATTTTCGGCATTGAAAAAGTCATTGAGAAGCAACATTCTGCTATCCTCGGGAAAGGGATAGGGTTAGGATCAGCCTAGGGTTATTGTCATAAAAATGAATGAATCAGACTTTGAGAACGAGGGTCGTAAACATGAGGGGGGTGTGTGTGTGTGTGTGGTGGGGGGGGGGTGTCCTGTAAACTACAAGATTGCAGAATGTGCCAATGAAGCGCATCACAAAAGAACGAGCAATACAAGGAACCAACAAACATCAAACATTGCATAATAGTTGATACACGTAGTATTACTCATGGAATATAACACACTTGTGAGGGAACTGATTTTCACATTCCTACGGCATTCTAAAGCGAAATAGTAAAATCTTGTAAAAAGGGGGTATCATGTTCATGTTGATATTATACTGAACCCAGGACCAGACCAAAATTTTTGCGTAAGGGGGTGGGGAAACGGGGTGGGGGGTGGGGGGGGGTGGTGTTGTGCCGGGGTCCAGGGAGCTGCATAGGTTCCGGGTTAAGGGGCAATGCTATTTTTTGGGGGGTCCCAGGGGCTTTGCCCCCCAGAACGTTTTGCAATTTAGTGATTGTTATGGCAAAAATCGGGACATTTTCTTACTTTTCATCCTTGTATTTCAGGAACATCCTGGGGGTAGAGGGGGGGTTACTGGAAACCCAGGAACACCCCCCTCCTCCCAGTCAGATCCGCCTCTAGAGCAACAAAAGAAAAGGAAAATGACGGGAAATGTGAGATTTTGGGAACAGATTCATATACTATGTGACCCAGGACCACAAAAGGGACATTAAGTCGCTGAGCTAGTTTCTCACAACAGGCTTGCAAAGTCGAAAATATAATATTTTGTCAATTTGAAGTTATTGTTCTCTAACTTCTTATCTTTCATATTTATAAAGGACAATCTTTAATATGGTCTCTAAATGGTCTTACACGTGTTTTAAAACGAGTAGGTCAATGCATTGTCTTCATCTAGGCTAGACTGTGCTTTCTCAAAATGGCTGACGCTCACCCTACTAACTTTAAATGCTCATAACTCTGGAACGGGAACAGATACAAGAATGGTTCTTGTATCATTAGAAAGAAAATTGTCGGAAGTTTTCAAATGTATAAATTTTCTCAGAATGGTCAGTTTGACACTTAATGTCCCTTTCGTGGTGCGGGGTCACAAATAAGATTCCTCACTGTTGTTAGCCTGCAATAATTTGATGTTAACACATCAGATACTCACTGAATAAACGTAAACGCATACCAAATCAAGTAGCTATTTTAATTTCCAAGACAAATAATTCCACTTCTTTTATTTGAGAGCATAGTAACAGGCACGTTTCAAATTAGTCAGTAAATTCCAAAATAAAAACACGTTTGATGGCATATTTACAACATTTGCATGGCTCAAAGACAGATTACACCATTTTGATGAAGTTAAAACCAACTTATTCTTCAGTAAACAAAGTAAACCCGAAACACAAAGAAAACTAAATTAAATTTAAAAACAATTGCTAAAGGTGCGGATCA
>JAGGCT020004222.1:10000-27500 GCA_017654935.2 Phymorhynchus buccinoides
ACTAGGGGTATCGCGCCCCTTCGCTTATTAGCTGAGAACAACATAACTAGGGGAATCGCGCCCCTTCGCTTATTAGCTGAGAACATCATAACTAGGGGCATCGCGCCCCTTCGCTTATTAGCTGAGAACAACATAACTAGGGGCATCGCGCCCCTTCGCCTATTAGCTGAGAACATCATAACTAGGGGTATCGCGCCCCTTCGCTTATTAGCTGAGAACATCATAACTAGGGGTATCGCGCCCCTTCGCTTATTAGCTGAGAACATCATAACTAGGGGTATCGCGCCCCTTCGCCTATTAGCTGAGAACAACATAACTAGGGGTATCGCGCCCCTTCGCTTATTAGCTGAGAACATCATAACTAGGGGTATCGCGCCCCTTCGCTTATTAGCTGAGAACAACATAACTAGGGGAATCGCGCCCCTTCGCTTATTAGCTGAGAACAACATAGCTAGGGGAATCGGGCCCCTTCGCTTATTAGCTGAGAACAACATAACTAGGGGAATCGCGCCCCTTCGCTTATTAGCTGAGAACAACATAACTAGGGGTATCGCGCCCCTTCGCTTATTAGCTGAGAACAACATAGCTAGGGGAATCGGGCCCCTTCGCTTATTAGCTGAGAACATCATAACTAGGGGTATCGCGCCCCTTCGCTTATTAGCTGAGAACATCATAACTAGGGGTATCGCGCCCCTTCGCCTATTAGCTGAGAACATCATAACTAGGGGTATCGCGCCCCTTCGCTTATTAGCTGAGAACATCATAACTAGGGGTATCGCGCCTCTTCGCTTATTAGCTGAGAACAACATAGCTAGGGGAATCGCGCCCCTTCGCTTATTAGCTGAGAACAACATAGCTAGGGGAATCGGGCCCCTTCGCTTATTAGCTGAGAACAACATAACTAGGGGCATCGCGCCCCTTCGCTTATTAGCTGAGAACAACATAACTAATTTAAGCTAAGGGTATCGCGCCCCTTCGCTTATTAGCTGAGAACAACATAACTAATTTAAATTAAGGCCCCTTCGCTTATTAGCTGAGAACCAGGAAAGGGGAAATATGATATTAACAGTGGGGTTTTGTTTGTGGCACAAGCCACAAACCTATAACTCACTTTGTCGGTCTGTCGGTCTGTTGGTCGGTCGGTCTGTCGGTCGGTCCAAAATTGTCGCACATATTGTCGCGTGCCACAAACGATTGCGAATCCGCGCTTGTTTGTTTTTTATATAAGGCGAAAATATGTGTTGATATTATAGGGAAACAATCCCTTTTACCAGCAGTGTTTTTTCTTCTGTTACTCGTCGCTGTCATTGTTACCATCATCAAAATCATCATTGTCATAAACATTATAAGCATTAAGACAGTGACCACACAAACACACACGCGCGCGCACACGCACGCACACACAAAATACCAATTTTCAGTACAAAGACGATACTTCTCTCGTCAAAAAAGGAATCAAAATTTATTTATTGAGCTTCACACACACACACACACACAGACACACACACACACCAATACGCGCTCACAGTCACACACATACACGCACGTGCACGTAGACAAAAACATACATTAGCCTACCTGGATTCCCACCAGGGACGTTCAGCGTCATTTTAGCAGGGACATCGCCAGTGAAGGCCAAGGACAGATTGCGACGGTGACAATCCTTTGAGTCATTATTGCTCCTGGCCGACATATAGCAAGACATGTTACCGAGTGGCATTGTGGGTATTGCAGCACGGTGTTTGGGGCCTTTGCCTTAGGCCCCCCCCCTAAAAAAAAAGACCCTATTTTTGTTCGGCCGATGATTTTTGTTTTGGCCTTGTCAAAAAAAAAAGAAAGAAAGAGAGAGATAGCCATACGCTCATAGTTCTGAAAATATGAGAGTAATCAGCACTTTCATAGTTTCAAAGCATCTTACACGCTCGTGGATGTTTTCCGGGACATTCATCCGGATGTAGGAAAGGAAAACATGATCACATGCCGAGGTGGTTCAGCTATCTTAGCTGAACCTTTCGAACTAGAGTTTTCAACACCACTCGGCGATCTCAAAGAGCTGGGAGTGAAGAGCTTACAATTTTGTTGAGAAACAGAGAAAGTTTTATTTCTTTGGGTTGTTTACATTACATTACTCGATTTTCATGACACGAATGAAAAATGGTGTTTTACGTCCTCTCGGTCATAGACACATATGGGACATTTGTAAATACAAAGATGGTGGGAACAATACTGGCTGCAATGCCCGGAGGCAGTGCAACACCAGTAAAGTCCCGAGTTTTTAACAATATAGATAAAAAAAATTTTTTTTATGTACTATATGTACTGCATTTTCATGACACACACCATGTAGGCCTATATGTACCCCCTCCCCCCCCAAGAGAGTAAGAGTGAGTGAGAGAGTGAGATCTTGTGTTTTGTCAAATTTGACCTTCCAAAAAAATCAAAAAAAGAGAGTTAGGTCCTACCTACCTACCCTATTTTGGGGGGGCCATGTTACCTTAACCACAACTACATTTGTTTGGCCTTACTATGGGGGACAAAGTATACTGCTCACAAATAGTAGGGGATGTTGACTTTGCAATATCAGCTTGGGTTCAAAAACCTTGCCACAAGTTTTATTTCACATGACAATGATAGTTCGGCCTTTCTTGGCTGTACAATCGAAGACAACAATCAATCGTAAAATGTCACGCGACTACCAGAGGCGATACACATCAGTGGGTGTGTTGTTCGAAATCACAAGACACCTTTACACAGTTGACATACAAATTAGTGCTGGGCCACTGTTTGCAACCAGGCGTTCAAGGCAATGCCTTCTTATGCTCTGGAACAGTCTCCTGAAGATTTTCGGGAGGTCTAATGTTTTTCTCCTGGCGTCCCTAGATCCCCTTACGACCGTTACAATGGTGCAAACTGAAAGTGAAAAACGCCAGTGTTGGGTAGACTTTAACCTCCAAAACAAGAGGCAAAGCCTACAAGGCTCACGTCTGATTGTTATTACTATAGCAGGCATGGGAATTCCCATGACAATTCCCATGCCTGTATAGAGAGAATACTGTTATGTAGACACTTGTGCATCTGAAAACAGAATTAATTTTTATTTTACTGTGTAAATTAAAATTATTTCTATGCACCCCTACCCCTTTCTTTAAAATTTAATTATATGTATGCGCATGTAACATAGTGGAGCCCTATTTTTATTTTTGGCAAACAAGTAAAATTGAAAAGCATATTGACCAAGCTTTCAGAAAAAAACATAGTGACCAATCCCCCCCCACACACACACCCGCCGGGGTAAGGGGGGTCTACGGACACCTGTAGTAGGCCTAGTCTTTCTAAGCCTCTTACTGTTAGAAAATTAATAATTGAAGTTGCGTGATCTGTTACTGTTTTAAACTGATTGTTCATGCGATGAAAACTTGTTCCACATCATCTACATTTCTGTAAGATATTTTATATTAGTCCTAATATTTTATTTTCGTTTCGTTAATTCCCCCCCCCCCCCCCCCCCCCCCCCCCTCTGCCACAAAGCAAAGGTCAAGGTCACAGCCAGCAAGCTCATCCATGTTTATCTTCCCCTGTACAGTCTTTGCTCATGGTGATCAATCGTCTAGGCCTAACAAAGGATTCGTACGTCGAAGGCAGTGAAATCGACGAACCCTGGATTTTCCGTATATTTTTTTTCAAGACTGAAATGAATGTGGGCTAAATGTTAAGTACGTCGTCTTGATTATGAGGTAAGGCATGGACTCTAGGCCTAGGCCTTGTTGCCGGAAGTGCAGTAGGCTAAGTTATGCGCAGAGATGATGGGCAAATGAACACGAACAACCGTTACTCAAAGGCGCAAATAAAGCTAAACAACCGGGCCGTCAACGCACACACTCGGTACATCCATTTGTTACAGAAAATATAAGTTGACGACGTTAAAATGTACCTATTTGTACACACCTGAAGTCTTGTGTTTCTTTTTAAAGAGCGTTTTTGTATTTCTAATGGAGAGTCTTCTTTCCAGTATCTCCTACTCGGTACAACACAACAGTAATCTCTGCAACAAATGATTTTCTTTCTTTTGTTCCTTACCGATGTATCTGACTGCTTTGATCGCCATGACTTGAAGGCTCACGTCAAAATCAAGTATCCTGCTAACTTTAACCCTCTAACATCTTATGTTTTTTTGAGAAAATGACAACGTTAAAGTTTCAGTGGAGAGTGAGAGTCTTCTTTAGTTTGAAGAGTGTGACTGAGTCAAGGTTAAAGGTTGCACAACAGTAATCTCTGCAACAAATGATTATCTTTATTTTGTTCTTTATCAATGTATCCGACTGCTTTGATCGTCGTGACTTGAAGGCTCACGTCAAAATCAAGTATCCTGCTAACTTTAACCCTCTAACGCCTTATATGTTTAGAGAAAATGACAACGTTAAGGTTTTGAGTTAAGGTTAAAGGTCGGGGCCACGGACGCAACACACACACACACACATACACACACACAGACACACAACCGAACATGTACGATACTATAGACTCACTTTGTTTTAAAAAACGACGTGAGCCAATGACAATTCGTGTCTCCACTGAGCACATTTTGTGCAAGGTCACCTTCACATCCACGAAACCCAGACCTTCCCACGGTCTACAAGGTCCCCTGACCATTTTCAATCAAATGCCCCGCTATGCCTTGCAGGAAACCGTGGTCCAACACGTTTTCAACTGTTTTATGACTATTTGTTTTGACTTTTGGACATTGCACCCATTGATGTCTGGCAATCACGTGACGTTTCAAAATTAATTTTAATCTTCGATTTTATGTTTAAGGAATGACATAATTTTGTCTTCAAACTGAATAGAGCTTATAATTTCGTTATTAAACCCATGGTGATCTTACAAAAACACAGCATCCCCTACTTTATGTGAGCAGTGTAGGCTACTACTAATTCGTTGGTCTCAGTCTGTTTGTCTGTCTGTCTTTTTGTCTGTCTGTCTGTTTGTCTGTCCGGGCTATAGGCCTATCATCGTCGTGAACGGCTAGGAAAGGAGTTACTTTCAAAATGTAATAATGGTATACTCATTTGAATGCCTTTAAATAAAAGCGAAAACCGGTTTGGCAGGACTTAATATGTTCAAACTCACTGTGCTTTGACCCCTAAGGATCTGCTCTATGATGTCATAAATCTGCATATAACTGCGAGCCTGTTGTAATTCTTTGCTTAACAATGCTCAATTTACACGGGCTTAACACTTTCACCGCCAGTCATATTTCAGCAAAATACTTCCATTAAATTTACCTGGGTAGAGAACAAAACCATCTGCAGTATTGGGGATTCTTCTGTGACATATCTATCCTTACTTCCCAAAATTAAAACGATAGGGTCTTTGGATAATAGACCCCAATTTGACGCCTTTTAGTGACATGGGTGTTGCATTGCACCACAATGGTTTAACACCCATGTCACTAAAAGGCATCAAATCAGGGTCTGTTATCCAAAGACCCTGTCCTCTTAATTTTGGGAGGTAAGGATAGGCTTTACTTTAATTAAATATGTCACAGAAGAATCCCCAATATTACAGACAGATTTTTTCTCTCTACCCAGGTAAGTTTCATGGAAATTTTTGTGCTGAAAAATGGCTGGCGGCGAAAGGGTTAAATCATTGTGGTGCTAAAATGCGACGTTGGCTGTGAAAGGGTTCAAAAGATCAAACCATTAACCCCGTTGACTGCCAGAGAAAATTAAAGAAAAAATCATTGGGCAAATCATGACATGAAAAAGACAACTGATAGAGCCAATCTGAGAAAATGGTCTGGGGATATTACTCTCTTGATTATGTTAGAGCAAAAGCCAGCATATCAGGGTTATTCCTCTTCATATGATGACATCATCAGTGATGTCATCAGGTCAGTACGTAATACGTTGGTGGCAGTCAAGGGGTTAAACAAGAGATTAAAAAGCTTACTTCTGTTAACGAAGATCATTAGGAATCATGCGCTCCTCTTGTGCGGACTATAGAACACTAGTTGTTCATGATAAATTCCAAAGGACACTTAAGTTTAAGAAATAATTGAATGGAAAGTATTGAAAACACATCATTATGGAATCACTGTTTCTTGATTTCATAAACAACTGGAGAAGAAAAAACACATTCAACTATAGACATTGTTTTTTAATCTGAAGTTATTTTACAACAGTCAGAAGTAATGTTTCTCAAGTTGCCTACAAGGAACAAAAACGCCTTGGAATGAAGCCGGAGTCTGACTACTCACGTGGCGGGGTAATCGAAAACACATAATCCTCTCATCCCTAGCAGGTGCATTGGTACCATAGTGTTCAAGTGCTTTGGCTTTGGGGGATGATCCCTGGAGTCTGTTAGCCATGGTACAACAGCAACAACTAAAACTACCAGACCTGCCAACCCCCTAACAGACCAAAGAGGAATATTTGTAGCAGGAAAGAGGAATTTTTGGGAGCTAAGAGGAATTTTGACGCTTCATCTTACCTTGCGCATCATCATCATCATCATCATATAGTAAAAAGCCAAGTGTCCGTGTGTGTGTCTGAAACACAAAACGGGCCTTATAACTCCGCCGTTTTTTGACCGAATCGCTTCAAATTTGCTGTGAGCCCTAACGGGGCGATGGCAACGGCAACCGAGGTGGCCGTGTCATTTGCACGGTTTGGCAAATGCGCGAAACGCGTATCCGCCGGACTCTCGGCGCCCGTATCTCCGGCATTTCTGGACCGATTGCCTTCAAATGTGGCAGGGAGATGACCGGGGACGATGACTATCGGTGTGCCAAATCGGAAGCGAATCGGTTCAGAAACGCGCACGCTATATTTCGCGGACCCGGCGAAACCAGTACTCAGCGTTACCAGTACGTGGCGTTACCAGTACGGTGCATTGCCAGTACTAGGCGTTGCGCTAGTAAACATAATTTGAAGCGAGCAATTTTCATCCTTGTGAACTTGTCTCGAACTAGTCTTGTTTGAAAGTGTCACAACTATTCCTAACAGACAGTAACACAATACTTCAATAGAAGTTTTTGGTTTGTTCCTTTTTATTTGGGTGGACCAAGATGGTTGGTGCCATAGATGACTTAAATAATAAGACTTGGAAGGAAGATAATGAATCAACTTAAGTTCATCTTTGTTCTCCTTTCCTTCTGTTGGCTTGAAAAAGTCGGTAACGGTGGAAGACGAAGTCTGTGAGTTTGCAATTTCGATAAGACGATGAGAAGTAATGTGGCATTTGATGTCTTGACACCCCCCATAGGAGACTTTTAAGTGTAGTGAGCACATCATACATCAAGCATGATGCACACTTTCATGATATCTGAATGCACAAATACTTTTCCATGTAATCTTGGTAGAAATATTGGTCTAGATTCTCTTTCTTTTCTCCCCAGAGTCTCACACACATCGATGTGTCAATCGCCATCTTCACGGAAGTGCGCAAACATAAATTAGAAATTCGGTTATACATGTAGGCCTGTGCGCAGCTGTGCTGTTCTGTAGGCTACAGCTTCATACTTTTAAGTCGACACCTGCTTAAGTCGACTTTTGCGTAAGTCGACGGATTTATCATTTCCCGGCCAAAAGTGCTCTTTAAAAGACTTTAATAACAACGGATATCTCGACAACGTATAACTCGACGTTCGTCTATGTCGACGAGATTTTTTTATAAACGTCAAACGGGAAGTCGACTTCCTGACTTCTTGACTTTTTTTCCCCCCTGACTTCCTGACTTAAGTCACACCAGTCTTGTTCTATTTTGATCTGTCTCTTTTTGTATGTGTGCGCGCGCATGCGCGTGAATGTGTCAGTGTGTGTGTGCGCGCGCGCATGTGTGCGTGTGTGCGTGCGTGCGCGTGCGTGCGTGTGTGCGTGTGTGTGACTTTAGCTTTTGTAATTATGCTGACAGTTTCTTTGTCGCGTGACGTCAACAATTTCCGGTGGGAGAAAATAGGGACGTTCGCACAGTTTGCACAGTTTGAGGCCAAACAAGGGGGGTGGGCTGAAACACGGTATTTGACCTTGTGCTCGAAACATAATTGTAAAAGGAAAGATACACAGCCTGTAACATCCCCAATGAATCCATTCACGCAGGCACGCACACACACACACACACACACACACACACACACACACACACACACACACACACACACACACGCATATGCGCGTGTGCGCGCGCGCGTGCGCTCACACACTGATTGCAGTGTTCGTTTTATTTTGTGGGCAATTGTCATGTGAGCAAGTATCTTGTGAGCATTTGTCTTGTGAGCATATATCTCAACACCATGTGTGTGCATGTGGTGTACTGGACATCTAAAAACGCATTGGTTAAAGACCCCCCCGAGCTGAAGAATTTTTTTTTCAGAAATGCTTTGTGATTACTGAGATAAATTGTTTTGCATAAACCACATCACGCAGTTTCCCTTGGGTACCCACAAATCGAGCATCACAGACCGTCGTTTTTACTTTGATTTTTTTACCAGTTATGCCAGCCGTACAACTTGAACAGCCTCATATCAAAACGACGTTCCTCTTTGAGCTATATGAGCCTCGTTTGTATATGAGGCGGTTTATCTTTGGACAACACCTGGCCGGAAAAAAAGAAGGGCGTTAATTTTGTCAGCTCTGGAGGCTTTATAAAAAAGATGTAAAGTAGGGGGAGGGGGAGGGCGGGGGGGGGGGGGGGGGGGGGAGGGCCTCCAAATGGGGGGGGTGGGCTGATACTACTACACACGGAGCCTAAACGACAAATTCCAGCTCCCAACCTCACATCTGAATCCATCACCCCACTCCCACAATATTGTGATCATCATGGATTCAAACCGAGAAATGATGTTTCCTGGCTGACGCATAACCACACACCGCTATCATGTTAGCTTCATAAACCTGAACAATTTATTACCTCCGCCAAGGGGGGTATGTTTTTGGGGCTCGTTGGTTTGTTTGTTATCTTCGCCAGGAGACAGTGTTTTAGGGTCCCTTTGTTTGTTGGTGTCTTTGTCTGTTTGTCTCTTAGCATAGCAGCCTAACTCATAGGTATGCGCGGATTTTGAAGAAATCTTTAGGATAACTTAGAAATGATACAACTGATTAGATGTTAGGCATGATCTACATAATCTCTGCCAAGGACGTTAGGTTTTACTGACTGATAATCGTCTTCTGGCAATACAGTGTCTCGGGCATCTTTAACTTGGTACATATGTAATTTGGCTTATGTGGGAGGAGGTTATCGAGATCATCCCCCAAATCTAATCCATTACATTAGCGGCGATTCTTCCTTTGCTGAGGTGCTGTCAATCAAATAGGGAGACCCGCCATTTGTTTTTAAGGCGTGGAGAAGAAGATTTGTTTTGGTGATCAAAGCACTGTTTTGTTGTTGTTGTTGTTGCAATGGTCTCAATGCACGTGGTCACGTTTCACTCCTTTTCCAAGGCAGCTAACACTGATGGCCAGTCATAGCATAACTTGCATTCTCGCTGTTTTGCCATGGAAAAGAGTGAGCATTGTTCATACGTCTGGCAAAATTTCATCCACCGGACCGGCCCTTTAAGAAACGTCTTTACTGTATATATTCTCTCTCTCTCTCTCTCTCTCTCTTCTCTCCCTCACCCACTCTTTCTTTCTCTCTCTACGCATACATGTAGGCCTACACACACACACACTCACTCACATACACACACCTGTCTACCTACCCCCTACACACACACACACACACACACACGCGCGCGCACGCACGCACGCACGAACGCACAAAGAGTATAAGTCAACATTATCTTCTGAAAGTGTCTGTGAAGTCGAGATATCCGACTGACGGATACGTCGACATTTTTTTTGTAATGAAAACGTCTATAAAGTCGAGATATCCGACTGACGGATAAGTCGACTCACGCATAACTCGACATAAAATCCATTGTCGCTGGCAGGCACGTCGACTTAAGCGTATTCGACTGTATAGTAGACTGTTTGATCGGACTTTCAATTTCAGGGCCCGTTTTCTCTGCTTGTTTCTACAAGGTCTCTTGGGACCGCCCCCCCCAAATTTTTTTAAATAATTAATATTTTTTTTTTTAAATTGCTGCCTCGCGGCTGGTTGGTCAAGCGTTTTGCACGCTCTAGGTTTGACGTTCTGTCCCCTACCTGCCGAAATAGTATCCATCCATGCGATCGTCGGAGTTAGGCTGGCCGTACTCGTGGTAGAAGTCGGTATATACCCCGTCACGGTCGAAGCCTTCGGGATAGATCCACAAGATTTCATACCAGCGGCCCGCATACTGTATGATTGATTAATTATAGCATATTAATTATCGTGAAGATACAGTCCAACACGTGAATACACACACACAGAAAAAGAAAACCACAGTTACTGGAAGAAAACCCAGCACCTGTTCAAGGCAAGGTTATGATCAAATCGGGCTGGCAATTGTAAGTTATAACATTCACGTGCGTATCAACACATTTTAGTATACATTTTTTTTTGTACCCCCATAGTTATCAGTGCACACACACGCGGACCCATATACCAGAAATATCGTTCATATAATATAGAACGATTTTTTAAAAATCATTTATCCCTCCCCCCTTTTCTTTTCTCTATTTTTTTTGTAAGTGAATAGACAAGGTAAGCAATTTACACAATCTAATCTAGGTCTTAGTAGTATGTTCAACTGGCAACAATAGTTCATACAAACACAAAAAGATCTTTGTACACAAACCATTTGGACACCACGACCTCATATTTTTACGAGCAATGTACTCTTCAATTTTATATCGATAGTTAAGTTTGTTGGTGAAAACACTTAAAGCAGGGAAAGTTTTGTTTAATTTACATTCGTAAATATATTGTTTTGCAAACAGAATTAAAAAAAAAAACACCCTAATTTGACTGTACTTAGAACACGACGGTACTCTGTAAAGCAGTCAAGGTCTCACTGAGTGATAGTATCAGTCATGATTTTTGCAATTTGGGAGTTCTCTTTCTATTCTATTCGTATCCAAGACGGGCCACATTTCACGCATCGCATCCTTAGTGGTTTTATACAAGATCTCTCAATGGAACAAAGCAAATTTCATTGGGTCTTGATCACCGGCAAGAATGAGCTTCTTTACTGATCCAAGTTGAACACAAAACCAAAACCTATGGTGAAAGGTTCTTTTCGTTCCAGGCTCCATCTGTGTGGAACAACTTACCCCTGTCTCTCAGACACTCTGACTCTCTGGACGCGTTCAAACCGAATCTAAAAACTCATCTCTTTTCTGTACTTGTAGCTGACATGCATAGGTTGATTGTGCAGTGTGGTCTCATTGAGTGGTGTGTCAGTCACGTGTGTGTGTGTGTTCTCTGTCCATTCTGTGTGTGCGCGTGGCGTGCATTTGCGCTCGCGTGCGTGCGTGCAGGGTTCATAGGGGCAATGTGTGTCCTGTGTGTGTCTGTGAGTGTGTGTGTATCTCCAAGTAAGTGTGTGTCAAGTGTTACATTGTGCCGTATGGTCCTTCAAGTGGTGTGTGTGTGTGTGTGTGTGTGTGTGTGTGTGTGTGGTGTGTATGTGTGTGCAGTGCATGCAGCGTGTATGTGTGTGTGTGACGCCCCCCCCCCCCTCCGCGTCACCCCCCTTCCCACCCTCTCCCCTTCATCGTCTTCCTTTTGTGTGTGTGTATGTGTGTGCGTGTGTGTGCGTGAGTGTGTGTGTGTGAAATGGGAATCTTTATAGTTGTATTTCTTTGTAAAGCGCCATGAATAGACATTTTCTAGATATGTGGGAAATATACCTTTCAATTCGTTATTATTATTATTATCCTTAGGCACAGTCCTATCTTGGGGATCAAAAGCCCTGTAACTCTTTTGGAGATCTCCTCTTGCAAAAACAGTTTTGCTATTTGGACACCGGCAATAATGATACTTTATCGATCCAATCCATCGTAAACCAAAACCTAGGTGAAAGGTACTTTATCGTTCCAGAGGCCATCTCTGTGAAACAACTTCGGGTTGCTCCCACCTGGAGAGCGCGTCGCAGCCATAGGCGCGCCTAAAAACAATCTCTTTTCTAAGTTGTAGCTGACATGCATAGGGTGATTGTGCAGTGTGGACATTGAGCGGTGGGGGGTGTGGGTGTTGCGTGTGCGTGTGCGTGCAATTGTGTGTGTGTGTGTGTGTGTTTGTCGTGTGTGTATGGGTGTGTGTGTGTGCTGATTGTGCCGTATGGAAACACGTGGACCTGTGTGTGTGTATCGCGTGTATGTGTGTGTGTCCACGTTCAGACCCAGTTAAGGCCTAGTGCAGAATGAGAGGAAAAAAATCCCCTGTACCCAGGTTCGAACTCGGGTTTACTTGACACGAAGCGAACGCGATACCACTGTGCCACTCTACACCATAAATATTTCTTCTTCGAATGTATGCTTGTTCCTCTATCCATTCTGACTGTCGCAGGGAATGACAAATTCAAATCAACGTCACATGAACAAGACAACTGACTCAGAAATTTAAAAAAAGGAGAAGTAAAATGATGAACAGTCAGTGTGATATGAACTTACAGTTCAGTCATCTTCTATCAACACCACTGAAGAGCCAACCAAGATAACGAGGCTGTCACCATAGACATCGCTTGCACAGTACGTGCTCAGTACCGGTAAATGCTCAAAGTGGGATTTTGCTCAATGCCGGTATTGTTCAACTTTTTTTTTGCTCATTACCAGTATTGAACAAATCATGCATTGCTCATTTCTGATAATGAGCTCAATAATGAGCAAAACAAACTGAAATTGAGCACGACAATATATGTATGTGCAAAAGACTTACTCACCCTGCTGCTATTGAAATTAGCCATCACCTTCACATCATTCAAGGAACAAGGGGCTGCAGGATGGGTGTTGGCTGGTCCCTCCACAAACACTAACACCACCATCAGCAGCAGCCGAGAAACGAACCCCCTACCCCTCACAGGGCACGGCCAACGGGCTTCACCCTGACCCATCGTGCTATAATCACAGCGACTCAAAAACAACCGAAACACTAAACAACAAAATTGAGGATTCACCCCAAACTTCACAAAACGTCCGTCAGATCGGGCTGCTGGCTCGAGACTATGAAGGCTGTGTGTGGTATTATGAGGGGCGGGTGTATGATCAGTTTCTGTCAAAAAAACACCCAACAACCTCCGAAGTAAAAAAACCAACAACAAACACTATATTCGAGGAGGATTTGCTTTTTTCTTCTTCGAAAACTAAATGCTTCCTGGCGCGAATCTTTTGGGCAAAAACAGCGTGAGTGAATGCATGACGCCAACCGCTGCTAGCATTCGTCTCCGAAATGTCCAACGCAGCATGGTATTAAATATGAAATGATTCTAAGTGCCCTTAAGTTAATTGGAAATAGTATATGCCTTTAAGCGTATGTGCGTCTCCTCCCCCTTCCCTTCATTATCATACTAAAGCGCACGCACGCACGCACGCACGCACGCACACACACGCACGCACACACACACACGCTCTCTCTCTCGCCCAGTACCAACCTCTCGATGTCACACAAACACAGGGCAAACATAAGTGGCCCAAACACACATTTTACACTTTACAGAGAGAGAGAGAGAGAGAGAGAGAGAGAGAGAGAGAGAGAGAGAGAGAGAGAGAGAGAGAGAGAGAGAGAGAGAGAGAGAGAGAGAGAGAGAGAGAGAGAGACAGACAGAGACACAGACGGAGACAGAACATCCAGGCAGAACTGAGTCGAAGAAAGAAAACGAGAGAGAGAGAGAGAGAGAGAGAGAGAGAGAGGAAGAGCAAGAGAAAAACCTAATCTACAATGACCCAGCCAGTTGGTTCTCCATGTGGATCCCCAACATGATGCTGTGCTAGCCGCATCAAACAGGAACACCTACAACTTAAAAAAGCTCTCTAAGTAGTACGAGAGAAAATTAGAGTTTTTACGCCTTCTGGGTCAAAGGACCATTTGGGGCATTTGAAATTATAAAAGATTCCAGAAAAAAGTGGATTTTTTAAGTAATAAGATATAATTTTGAATTTATAATTTGTATGGTTTTTTTAAAAATTTTTTTTAAAATTTAGTAAGTTATTTTAGAAAGGATTTTTAGAAGTTTTAATATTTTTTGAGTGCACAAGTCTAGTTTAAAAAAAATTATGTTTGTGATAAAGTATTTTGTTTGTAAAAGATATGTGGCTGTTTGCTTTAATTCCGGCAGATTGGAGGAAGTCTATGATTAAAAAAAACCCAGGGCTACAGTTAAAATTCATGCTTTACGCTCAACTGAGCTTTTGTTTAAAAATCCATATATTGTGCTCAAAAGAGCTTTATTATTAAAATTCTTAAGAGGCAGAGGCCTGCATAAAAAACTGTACAAGTTGTATGACCAAGTGGTCGTGAAAAGTTTAATGGTTTAGTAAAACTGAAAACCAAAAAGTGTTATTAAAAATAATATGTACATTAAATTTAAATTATTATGTACACAACTTTATCTACAGAATATTTAGTCTTTTAATCAATTAAGTTGTATTTACTATTATTATTGAGGTGTGTTAAGAATTAAGTAAAATTAGTTATTTTAAGAGTTATGATTAAATAATATTTTGTTTATAGTTTTTTAAGTATATAGAATACTATGATCCTGGTCTCTAACCTATTAAATCTTGTCCCTTAGGACGTGACATAAATAATATAGGGATATTTTGTTAGAGTATGTATCCTTAATAGTTTTCACATATGTTAAAATAGTTTTTTTTAAATGTTGTAAAAAGTTAATTTATAAATGACAAGACTTGTTTTATTTAAAAGTTACTATTAAAATTTTGTTTGTTTATGTGTTAATTAGGTCATGGAACCTGACCACTGGTAGTTAGTTTTTTAAGTGGGCGAACCCAGTCTCAATCAGTCAGAATCTATTATATTATATGATAATGTTGTTAACAAGTGGGGGAACACATCGCCAGAGGCCTCCATTACTATTATTAATATAAGTAATTTTATTTGTTCCATCTGATCCCAAGGGGGGGTAGCAACAAAAACTCTCCCGCCCTTGATGTCATCCTAAAAAACTAAGTAATTTTGAGCTGCAAAATGTAAGAAAAATTAACTGATAGTGGTGATGGTGGTGGTGGTGGTGGTGGGGGCGGTTAACGATTCTTGCATGCTCGGAACGGAGGGAGGGAGGGAGGGAAAGGGACCCCTCCTCTCAGCCCCGAGCAGTGGCAAGGCACCGCTTAAGTAGTCCCCAAAAAGGGGGGGAGGGGGGGGGGGAGCACCAGCGCAAAAGCGCGACGGCTACGAAAGAACCCCCCGTTGCTCGCGCCGGACACCCATCTGCTGGGGGGGAAGGGACTTTAAAAAATGGTGGGCTCAAAAGAGTCGCTTCGGCCCATATTTTAGTTAAAAAAGGGGAAGGAGGAAGAGGGAGTGGGAGTGCAGATAGGTGTCCGGCCCGAGCCCCGGAGGGACTCCACCCCCACCAACAACCTTAATTTTATATGAGGTGATTAAAAGACGCCTGGCCAATTGTCTCGGCGAGCCAAACTATTGGTAACCAACCTAATTTGTCGTGTTTATTTAAAATACATTTTGCATTGTATATTAAATTATTTTGTTCAAATTTGTCTATAGCAGGTTGTAATTCGCTTTTTATCTGATTACATGGATTAAAAATATGCTTAGAACTTAAGATTTCCCCGCATTTGCATGGGGAGCTCCTAAATTTACAGTAGATAGAATCTGTGTAAAATCTGTTAATTCTGCCCTGAATCTTATAGGGGACGGATAGAAACCTAAGTAGTATAATGGAACCTCCGTATAAGACCCCCTGTGACGAGGTAATGGGTTAAAAGGCTAAATCTCTAGGGAAGACTTTTAGTGTGTTAAATTTTCAAATAGAAAATTTGCCTTTAGCCCACTTCTCTAGGGTATGGGAGGTGAGCAACTTTCCCGGCCCCTTTTCATCTAATAAATTTATATTTGTGCCCGGGTTCTGGCTCGTATGATTGTAAGAAATACAAGTGGTTGATTTGCTCTAAATGGCAGACAGAGAGAAGTAGGGTTTTACATGAAATTACAAGACTTCCACTCTCATCAGTCTGACCAAAGGGTTCAGAATTATTTGACACTTGTATTTTATTTACTCACAAAATCTGCATAAGATTATGCAACAATAATAATAAAGCAGCTCAATGGTGCCAAAACAAAATATGAATGAAAAACAATGAAATCCGAAAGGATTTACAAGACTTTTGTCTTTCTAGAAGGTTAGCCCCAAGCGAGAAGGGTCACTAATCATCTTCATTGTCCAGAGGAAAGTTCAAATGATTGGCGCGGTCCTGTGAACTTAGCTATTGTCAAGTTCCTCCGTAGGGATCGGCGAGTGCTGGGGTGACTTGGCTTGCTCGTCAGGTGAGAGTAGCTCCCAGTCGTTCCGGTTACGGCGTCGCGGGATGGCACGGTTCAGGCGTGGTCTCCTCGCGGATTCTGGGTGCGGGGCGTCTTGGCGGCGTTCCCGTCTTGGTGCTTGTGAGTCAGGGATGATCGTTCCTGACCACGATGCCCTGCTGATAATCACAGGAGAAGGTGGATGTAGATCTCTATGGCTTAGAGACAAGGGGCTTCAGTCGGCAGGGAATTAGTGGATCCCAACTGGCTAGAAGGCTGCCCTTGTACAATAGCACTAGTAATAAATTAACAAACTGAGATCAGTAAAACATAAAAGGTGTACAGGGATCAACTGGTATTAGTCAGTACCCGGCTAGATCAAAGTCGTATGATCAAGCCAACATCACTCTCCATCCAACACCTGGAAAGGAATGTTATCATAAAGTGCAAGATTGCAACCCACAGGCTTCCTACTAAAAATATACAAAAGGGTTAGTAGGCATAAAATCCGGTTCTGGTACCAAAAGAGTTCAAGTCAAAAACACACACACAAATAATCAGTGCACATAAATAGAACAGAATGTTTACCACTTCTTTTCAATAACATATCTACATATCATTGAACATAGGATCTAGATCAAAAATAGGATCAAACAAAAAACAAATCTCAATCACCAGCCGTCAATAATACTCACTAGTTGGGCTATTAGGACTGGCTGGGAGAGAGGTTGAGTCTGCAATGTTGCTTCGCCAGGTTTTGGAGGTATTATGAGAGAGTATGTGTAGGCTAACTTTCCTCACTACTCAAATTTTCCCCTTCAATTTCAAACAATGAGACCCTGTGATTGGTTTATAGCAGTCGACAAGTCACAAGATGATGTCATAGTATTATGCATAGTAGTACAGAACCATCACGAGCCGGTTACATCACTGGCACGTGTCACATTCCAATCCTTCTCGTGATCGGGAAGGAGATACCGGGAACAAAGGGAGACCGCCAATGTGGGTGTCATCCGAGGAAAAACCCGTGATCAAACAGATATTGCTTCGGAATCGGCACGTTGTTTGATGTTGAATGGTAATTAAAGTGGCGGCCCGAGAAATGAAAGGGGAGGGGGGTGGGGGTAGATACAGAAAG
>JAGGCT020004222.1:33966-46466 GCA_017654935.2 Phymorhynchus buccinoides
CTTCTCATCCCGACCTTGTTTGGGATTGAGAGGGTCAGAAGAAACACCAGACTTAACCGTGAGAACCGGGTCGACAGAAGACATGCTGTCACTAGTGTCAGGGGCAAAGACCGGACGACCAGTTCACACAATTCAAAAAATCAATATATCACAAAATACACAAGAAACAAATCAAATATTACTTTGAAAACACTAGCCGACCAAACCTGCACCCCAATGGGGTATGGGAACACAGATTAAGGCGGGATGGCAAAGAAATTCGAAGTTTAAAGCAAATAGAAAACAGCAGAGGGAAGAACAAGATGGCGCCCCAAGAGTTGGAAAATTTATTCTGAGTTGAAATAGCCTCCACGGAAGTGGCTACATATGGGACTTCCGGTGGCTAAACGCACAGCATCTGTGCCAAGGGAAGAAATTTATAGTCTTTTTTAGACTATGGTATTTGGTAATTTGGCAATTGCCCCAAGTTGGAAGAGTAAACTCAGTTCGTAGTGAAACGGTAACATGATAGAATAGATTGAAACTGTCAACGACACCCTGCATCTCATTTGGAAAACCTACCGCTTCAGCCCCAAAAGCAAAAGAGAGCTACAAAGTGTGTGAAGAACTTGCTACAAGATTCTACAAACCGAAACCTGTGAAAGGAACCCGCTGGATCCCTCACCTTGATAGGGCACTGAAAATCTTTTTGAAAGGACAGGATGATCTAGTCATGAAGGCTGGAGAATATTCAGCTGTTGCCATCCACATGGAGAACTTAAAGGAAACCAGCCGCAATGCTGATGTTGCAGGCAGAGGGAAAAAGGTGTCCGAGACCATGAAAGACTTGCAGTTTGCTGCCTTCTGTCATTTCCTGGCTGATGTCTTCCAGGAAATCTCCAAATTGAGCTTGCTGCTCCAGACCAAGGACCTGATACTGCCAAGTGCTGTGGATGGTGTGCAAAGCTGCCTGACCAGTCTGGAAGCCATGAAGACTGGGCCATTTCCAGGTGGCATGCTGGAAACCTTCATTACTCTGTGCCTGGAAAAGCAGACCCCTGGTGTCCATACAACTTCCTTCCAGGACCTTGAAATGAAAGGGGACAGAAACAGTGTGATTGACATCAAGCCACACATGAAAAATGTGTGTGAAGTGGCTGAACTCCATCTTCACAGTCGATTTGACAATTTGTTGGGGGTCAACAAAGATGAGGGTGCTTAAGCCGCTGTGTCTGACTTCTCCATCTTCCACCATGACCAATGGCCAGAAAACAGAACTGCCTTAGAACTATCACATGGCAACAAGGAGCTGAAGACCCTCACTGACTGGTTCAAACCCAAGCTGGAACAAGCAAGCTGTGAGGTGGACAAGCTACCTGAAGAATGGAGAGGCCTGAAGAAGCCGATTTCCAACAATTTCAGCCAAAAGTCCTACACGGATTTATATCAAATGCTGATGCTGAAGAAGCCCTACACTGGCTACAAGGACACTTTCAAGAACACCCTGCACCTCGTCCAAATTTTGTTTTCCCTTCCCATCAGTTCTGCCAACTGTGAAAGAGCATTCAGTGCTCAGAAGAGGATCAAATCCAGCACTCGGAGCAGTATGAGCACATCACAATTGTCAGAACTGATTGTCATTTTCACTAAAGGCCCTGAGCTTGAGGAGTATGACCCTGTTTCAGCCATGAAAAAATGGAATGCCAGTGGAAAGAGGCAGCCTTTTGCCAAAGCGTGGGAGGAAGGAAAGGTCAAAGTGACAAAGCAACAATGACTAGTAAGTGCTCTTTGTTGTGCGTCACAAAAGGTGAAGCACATTGTGATCGTTTTGTCTGTCTGTCCGTCTGTATGTATGTATGTATTTGTTAATATATGTAGGTGTGTGTATGCATGTTTGTGATTCGATTATATCAAAAACTGAATTTATTTGCTTTTTTTGTGTTGGCATGTTTGTCCGAAATGTTAGTGGCTGGCGAGTAAAAAAAATAGTTTACTAGCCATTGGCGATGGAGTAAAAAATGCAGTCGTAGAGGGCTGTTGGTTGGAATGTTCAGTGAGAGACCAGTCATTTTTGAAAAAAAAATATTGATCTTTTCTTTGTTCCTGCTCCTTGCACATCAAGCACACTTAATCTTTCTTAATGATAAACCAATGGTGACCGTTGCTTATGACATAGCCATAGGTGAATTGTTTGGGCCTGGTCTATTTTTCAATGTTGTTTGTGGATTGATCAGATGTTCACAAACTAGTCTAGGTCCTGGACTTGTACAAGGTACTTGTACATTTCCAAAATTGGTCTAAAGCACTTCAAATAAAATTTAATATAATTTCATCCACTCAAAATCTATTGTCTGATTAAAAAATGTCTTTTATTTTTATTTATTTTCATTTTCATTTTTCCAGCATTAAATTAAAGTAGAACCCTCGAGAAACAAACAAAATAAGACTAACCTCTGACATTTCAGCAATGCGTAATGGGGAGAGCGCAATGGCATCCACATAGCTTTTTGTGAGAGAGTCTGGCTGGTCCTCTGAAAGCTGAACATAAAATCATAAAAATAAATTATTCTTAATGCTACAGTGGAACCTCCCTTATAAGACCTCCCATTATAAGACTCCCTCCCCCATAAGACCAGTTTCTCTGAGACATCCCTTCTTTGTAAGTATTAAAATTACCTCCCTTATAAGACCCCTCCCTTATATAAGACCTCATTTTGGATGATTTTTTAAAGTCTTATAAGGGAGGTTCCACTGTATTACTATTAGCTGTATTTGTTTCAGTTACTGACCTTTGCCATGATATAAATATGTAATGTTCCATAAACATTGCTAAAAATTCATCCTTATCCAAAAGGTCTTAATAACATATAATCATAAATGAGTTTATTGATAAAACTCAAGCGTGAAAATGCTAGATCAACCAACCAGGCGGCAGCATTTTTGGCTGCAGTGACCTTGACCTTTGACCAATGACATGCGTTCTTTTTCGAACTTGGCCTATATATCATAACTACCTATCACTGTATCAGTATCACCATCACTGTATCAGCATGCAAATTTTGAGCCTACTACAGCAGTACTACTACTAGTACTAGTCCTAGGTGAGTAGGTCCCTCCGTTAATACGCTATTGTGCATAGATCTGCAATACATGTATACAATCACACAATGACACATACAGTCATCTGGAACATTTTTTTGCTCAGTGACCTTGACCGTGACCAATGATTATTTGTTTACCAGTCCTAGATATTCTAGCTACCTATGCACATGCAACATTTGAGCTTCCTATGTGACTATGTCCCTCCGTTTAAGTTTAACATACATATATATACACATTGTCATTAACATGAACAGACAGACAGCATTAAAAAAATTGACCAGCTTTCGCTTCGCGGGTGGCTAATAAATAAAAACAATCAATCACAGATTTGAGATAACTCTTGTTTCAGAAAATCTGGATTTTGCCAACTTTTTTACCATGGAGTTCTCACAGCTGACACCAATATTTTTTTTAAAGGTGATTCCCTGTCAATCATACTGATTTTTGTTTTAAATATCTGGAGTAAGAGAGAATATATGTTTTGTTTTCACTTTCAAAGGGGTAGGGTGGGAGAGATGTACAACTGTGCAGACAGACAGAAACACAGAGAGAGAGAGAGAGACACACAGAAAGAGACAGGTCACAGAGACACACAGAAAGATAAAGAGACAGAGCACACACAGAGGGAAAGAAAAACAGAGAGAGACAGACAGACAGACAAACACACAGAGAGAGAGAAAAATGTCAGAGCCAAAAAAAGTGACATACAATACATGATACACAGACAAACAGAGCCTGAAATGGGGACAGGGAGAAAGACAGGGACATATATAGAGACAGACACAGAGAAAGACAGACAGAGGCAAAGAAAGAGACAGAGGGATATAGACAGAGAGAGAAAGAGAGACAGACTGAGACACAGAAAGAGAGAAAGGGATAGGCTACAGAGACACACACATACAGAGACATGGACTGAGACAGTCACACAGTGAGAGAAAGACAAAGAAGAAGAAAACAAAGATAAGACAGAGAAAGTGAGTTATAGAAAGAGAGACAGAGAGAGAGACGGAATAAGCATACTTTCAATATATAGATCTGTATTGTTAAAAATTCGGAACTTTACTGGTGTTCCAGGATCGTTCCCACTTTAGATCTACTAATGTAGGGTGGTTATAAAATTTTAAAAAAATATTTTGTCAAATCCTAATGAAATTTATGTCATTGGAAAGAGCCCGACAAGACCTTTAAAATGATACCCAAATTATCAAAATCGGTCGAAAATTGAGAAAGTTACGACGTTTTAAAATGTTAGCTTTTTTTACATGAGCTATATAAGAAAAAGTTGATCAAGATTACCGGCCCTTACCGTATCAAGGTTTGGATGAATAAAACAGCCATAACTTTTTCTTTTTTTTACCAATAAACAAAACATTGGTACCAAAATAAAGCTTATTCAAAGGGGCAACATCAACCCCAAACATTAGACAGATTAGGCCTAAGCTTTTTGTGCGACTCACAAGATCGCAACATCAACATGCGCGTGACAGAAAACATGTCCGACAGTCTTCGACGTAACACCTCCCGACTTGTGGAGACCTTGAGCAGCATTGAGATTTATTCTAGATGCACCAAATTTGGTGTACTTGTAGAAAAATAATTAAATGTAACTGCGCATTTGTTTTAAAGAATTATATAATTACCGTTCAGAAATGATAAACGAATGAATTGGACCCAAATATTGGATCGCTTGTCTCTCGCGATCGGCCGTCTTAGCGTAAAAAAAGATCGTTCCCGAATGACCGAGTAGGTGTCTGCTTCCCGAAAGAAAGAAACTCGGATGGTCAGCGCCAAGAATAACCACCAATAAAAACAAGCAAAGGAAGTGACCGTTTGGCACATAGCCAAAATCGCGGTTCGGATTTTCAACGAGAAAAATCGCTGCGGCTTGACCTAATTCCGTCGTTCCTATACTAATGTCCCATATATGATCTGTTCCAGACCGGAGGACATTAAACAGATTTTCATTCAGACAGAAAGGGAGACAGAGACAGAAAGGGAGAGACAGAGACAGAAAGACAGAGTTCTCTAAACAGAGAAACACAGAGACAGAGACAGACACACCGAGAAAGAGAAAGCCAGAGACACAAAGACTGAAAGTGAAAGAGAAACAAAGAGTGAGAGACAGACAGAGAAAGAGATACAATGAGACAGACAGAGAGACAGACAGAGAGAAATACAAAGAGAGACAAAGACTGAAAGATAGTGTGAGGGCAAATAACCTGAGTTGGGGAAATAGCCTGACTTTTATTTCCCACTAGAGGGAGAATAGCCACTGCCTGACCGTGGTCGTGAACCCTGAACTGCTGAAGAGTGAAGAGAAGAACACAAAATGATGGCAAATCCCTTGCAGAATCATGGGAAATTTGGGTGAACATAATTGAAACAGTTCTGGGCCACTAACTTAGGATCCAACATCAATATCATTGTCGGAGAACGTTTGGTAAATGCCTAGGGCCAATCGAGTCCGCCGCTCTTCCTCTTGCCGCCAGAGACCTGAAGAATCAGAGAAAATGGAAAGGCCGAAGGACACCGCCTCAGGACTGGAATTGCCAACCCGACAACGTTGCATACAACGAAAATATGAGCAAGATGGTGAAGCAAACTTACCATACTTGCTTCAAAGCGCAAAGGGTATCTTCCAGAAACAGCAGTCAGACCAGAATCAAGAAACCACACTGAAATATCGGTCTGTCGTCTGCATGGCTTTCTGCTGCCAGAGCAATATGGCCGCCGCACTGACCTCAACATCCGGGTTTCAACCCCTTGCTTTGAATGGACCTTGCAAGGCTAGGCCGCTGGAGTTTTGTTTTAGGCAATGAAACTCTTGTCTAGAACTGATTTGTGTTTATAAATTGTGGACGATTTCTTCGCTTCAAATTAAGTCTTTACAATCGTTTGGCTTAAAATCTAAACACTTTTGCCAGCCTTTTTTTGGCGCAACCAAGTCGGGCGCGCATAACAGTTTTGACCAATGAAATGAATGAACATAAATCTGAGCCTGTGCTCTTGTGAATGCGTCAACACTGCTAAGCCCAAATGCGTCCGTTTTATGATAGGGCCTATGCAGGAGTCGTATTCCCATATTGGTCAACCCTTCAAATAACTTCTGTTTATACCTCCAAATGAGTCATTCAAGTCAAGGATGACGAATAGGGTTATTACGCCTATTAGCACTGCTATGGCCAATGTAACAATGGCTTGAACGCCCCGGCATCCCTTTTCTTTTTTTCAGTTTTTTTATGTCTTAGGGCAATCTGCGGCTTTCCATTTTACACCTTTTTGTTGAATTATTTTTGCCTAAATAATTGTTGAGATGTTTTTACAGCCACATTCGGGCGGTGTGTAATGGCCCGCGCGGCTCTACTGATAGGCTATAATGTGACAGTGCATGGGAAAAACAGACATAATGAAATTTAGGCATAAATTGAGATTTTAATTTTTCATGGTGGTGCAAAGATTCCTTGTTGATACACAGAAAACCGAATTGAGTTATCTTGTCTAGTTTTTATTTTATAATTATTTGAAGTTTGGCATTCGAAATAGAACATTTGCAGAACTGAATCAGGCAAAGTATGTTGCCTCATATGGTGATGCTTTCTTACTATAAGTTTGCCTCACACCGTTTCCCAGCTCCAGTTATCTCTTTGACCTTACCTGGCCTCTGCTGTCAAATCAATTTGGCTACTGCATGTAGTAACTATTCTCTTTAACTGTCTGTCTCTTTCTCTCTCTCTCTCTCTCTCTCTCTCTCTCTCTCTCTCTCTCTCTCTCTCTCTCTCTCTCTCTCTCTCTCTCTCTCTCTCTCTCTCTCTCTCTCTGCCACCCCCCCCCCCTCCCCACCCCAACCTTTATTTTCGGACCATATGGTGATTATTCTTATTATGAGTTGGCCTCACCCTGTGGTGGCCTTGCTGTCAAATGAATTTGACTACTGAATTCCACAGTTTTAGGGAGACGTGCATCATGATATGGGTCTGTTATGTTACCTCTCTCAGCCTATATTTTCGGAACAGTGCAAAAAGGGGGGGGGGGGGGCAGGGGGGGGGGGGGGGCAGGGGGGGGGGGGGCAGAGAGAGAGAGAGAGAGAGAGAGAGGGTACCTTCTCTCAACTTTTTTTTAAAAAAGTCCATAACCCTAATCCTAACCCTCTCTCTCTCTCTCTCTCTCTCTCTCTCTCTCTCTCTCTCTCTCTCTCTCTCTCTCTCTCTCTCTCTCTCTCTCTGCCCCCCCCCCCCCCTCCCCCCTCCCTTTTTGCACTGTTCCGAAAATATAGGCTGAGAGAGGTAACATAACAGACCCATATCATGATGCACGTCTCCCTAAAACTGTGGAATTCAGTAGTCAAATTCATTTGACAGCAAGGCCACCACAGGGTGAGGCCAACTCATAATAAGAATAATCACCATATGGTCCGAAAATAAAGGTTGGGGTGGGGAGGGGGGGGTGGCAGGGGGGATCTAAGGGGGGGTTTATCATCGATTGGGGTCCGTGCCTGACCTTATTGAAAGGTTGGGGTGGGGAGGGGGGTGGCAGGGGGGTGGTCTCCTGTTTATTATCGATTTGTATTTCCGTGCCTGACCTTATTATTTTGATTGTTATTTAATGTGTTGTATTACTGTTTCTATTATTGTTACATTTTGCCCTTGGCCTTGTGTTTTCGCTTGTTTATGGATTCCTTTTGTTTGAGGACCTCATGAAAAGAAGCATTTTATGCTTATTGAGCTATTCCTCATTAAAGATTTCAAGTTTCTCTCTCTCTCTCTCTCTCTCTCTCTCTCTCTCTCTCTCTCTCTCTCTCTCTCTCTCTCGTCTCTCTCGTATGTTACCTCTCTCTCTCAGCCTATATTTTCGGAACTGTGGAAAAAGGAGGGGGGTGGGGAGGGGGGGGGGGGTGGGGGGGGGGGAGGGGGGCAATGGGGGGCTGGGGGTGGGGGTGGCAGAGAGAGAGAGAGAGAGGGTACCTTCTCTCCACTTTTTTTTTTTAAATTTTGTTTTAAAGTTTTACTAGATCAAGATCTAGATCTAAAACAACCTAATTCTCTCTCTCTCTCTCTCTCTCTCTCTCTCTCTCTCTCTCTCTCTCTCTCTCTCTCTCTCTCTCTCTCCTCTCTCTCTGCCCCCCCCCCCCCCTCACACACACACACACACACACACACACACACACACTCTCTCTCTCTGTCTCTGTCTCTGCCTGAGAGAGAGAGAGAGAGAGAGAGAGAGAGAGAGAGAGAGAGAGAGAGAGAGAGAGATACCTTCTCTCACCTTTTTTTTATATTTTTTTTTTTAAAGTCATAGGGTTAGGGTTAGGGTTTTCATCTCTACTATTTGATCTTAGCCCATCTTGCCGGAATAGCAGCTGCCCTTTATGCTACCTAGCAGTCATACTTGGAAACTATATGGTAATGCTTTCTTATTATAAGTTGGCCTCACCCTGTAGTGGCATAGCTGTCAAATGAATTTGACTACTGAATTCCACAGTTTTAGGGAGACCTGCATCACGATATGCGAATACGAATACGAATACGAATGTTTTTATTGAGGGTAAAACAGATAAGCTGGGTAGCTTTTTTACACTATTGCCCTCAAGCAAATAAACAATTAATAAAGAAAATGATTAACAGAAACGTAAAAACAACAACAACAAAACCGGCAACAATAGTGACCAAAATATACAAGTAATATAATACAACAAGGCAAAAATGGCCACACAACAGTAATTCAATATTAAAGACCCCCACCCCACCCCACTGCACACAAAAACCCACCCAAAAAAGAGAAGAGAGAGAGAGAGAGAGAGAGAGAGAGAGAGAGAGAGAGAGAGAGAGAGAGAGAGAGAGAGAGAGAGGGGTACCTTCTCTCACCTTTTTTTATAATTTTTTTTTTTTAAGTCATAGGGTTAGGGTTAGGGTTTTCATCTCTACTATTTGATCTTAGCCCATCTTGCCGGAATAGCAGCTGTCCTTTATGCTACCTAGCAGTCATACTTTGAAACTGTTATGTTACCTCTCTCAGCCTATATTTTCGGAACTGTGGAAAAAGGGAGGGGGGGTGGCAGAGAGAGAGAGAGAGAGAGAGAGAGAGAGAGAGAGAGAGAGAGAGAGAGAGAGGGTACCTTCTCTCAACTTCATTTTTTTTATAAAGTCCATAACCCTAACCCTCTCTCTCTCTCTCTCTCTCTCTCTCTCTCTCTCTCTCTCTCTCTCTCTCTCTCTCTCTCTCTCTCTCTCTCTCTTTCATATGGTAATGCTTTCTTACTATAAGTTTGCCTCACAGCGTTTCCCAGCTCCAGTAGTCTCTTTGACCTTACCTGGCCTCTGCTGTCAAATCAATTTGGCTACTGTATCTAGAGCTGTCAAATGAATTTGACTACTGAATTACACAGTTTTAGGGAGACGTGCATCATGATACCCCCCCCCCCCCCCCACACACACACACACACACACACACACCATGTCAAATCATACGCACGCGTGCAGACAAACGAGCATCAACACAATAGTACATTAACATAAATAGGCCATAGCCCCCTTTAACAGGTACAACAACTTACAGTAGGCCTACTGACTCTGTACAGTAATAGCGGGAACATATCGACAATTCATACCGATATTTTTAGGCGAATTGTTCCGAGGAACCATATGGCTGGTAACAAAGCAATTTGTATTCAGTCTTGCGTACAGTGCAGGGAGAATTTTAGGCCTAATCAGTTTTAATCGTAGGCCGCAGCGGTACCTACTGAGCAGGCTGAGGGCAACCATATTATTCAGGCCATTTGTTTAAAGTGTAGGCCTACTTTATAAACATGCCTTTGCCATGTCCACATAACAAAAGGACCTATTCATAAACCAATTCCCCGTTTTAACATGGATCATTGTTCATAAAGGGTGTTTATAGTTCCCTTCTTTCCTACTTTAACACTAACACATGAAAAGGAAGAATAGGATGTTTTAAGTTGTTTTGTTGTTGCTGTTTATGCTTTGTTTGCATATGTGAGATTTTCTTTCTAAAACAGTATTTTTAAAAAAACACTATGATTATGAGTGTCACTTAAAGATGTCAAAGAGATTTTCGTTCTTAAACATTTTTGTTTGGTTTGTTATACAACATGCCTCCTTAGGCATTCTTTAGATTGCGTTTTTTGTGTGAATTGCAAATCTATACAGAGCGACGAGAGAGAGAGAGAGAGAGAGAGAGAGAGAGAGAGAGAGAGAGAGAGAGAGAGAGAGAGAGAGAGAGAGAGAGAGAGAGAGAGAGAGAGAGAGAGAGAGAGACAGAGAGAGAGAGAGAGAGAGAGAGACAGAGAGAGACAGAGAGAGAGAGAGAGAGAGAGAGAGAGAGAGAGAGAGAGAGAGAGAGAGAGAGAGAGAGAGAAAGAGAGAGAGAGAGAGAGAGTAAACTGTCAAAGTAAGAAAATTTTCCATTGCTAAGCCAGTAGCCCATTACAATTACAATATAAACGTACTTTTTTATATAACATCTTGTGTTCTCAATTCCATTTACTGCTAACATTTTGTGTATACACGTGGATATTTGAGAGAGAGAGAGAGAGAGAGAGAGAGAGAGAGAGAGAGAGAGAGAGAGAGAGAGAGAGAGAGAGAGAGAGAGAGAGAGAGAGAGAGAGAGAGAGAGAGACAGAGACAGAGACAGAGACAGAGACAGAGATATTGCTAGATGATGCTTTCAATGTAAAGATACAAGAAACATGTTTCACTTAATGCCAATATTCTTTTTTCAGTTCGATTCTAGAAGAATGCCTATGATTTTAGAACAGTTTTCCTTAACATTCCTGTGTCATCTTTGACAAATTTGAAAAAAATAGAAGCTTTTTTATCAACCAAGTAATGGTACTATTTGATATTTTGTTTGCTCAATAAACTGACCAGCATGTCACTGATATTGTCTTCGAATATGAATGATGTGCAGGTGTCATTGTGTTGTGGTTGTGAAATTTATTATTCTGAACAATATATTTTTTTAATCTGGTCGCTAGCTACACGATTCGCATGTACATAACTATAACATTAGTTTCATTATTATATATATTAAAATTATCTGTTTTCATTTTTTAGCGATTATTAATAGTTAATTTCGTTTTCTGATAATCTGTAGGGCAGTTATGTGTACAGCGTACGAACGTTTTAAAAACTTCTACACACATTGCCTCTGTTTTGTAAGTTAGGTCCCTACCACCCCCTCCCCATCGCCCCTGCTGGCTAGAAATCCTGCCCCCCCCCCCCCCCCCCCCCCCCCTCACGCTTGAAAACGTTCCTACGCCGCTGTAATCAGTTACTGATGTAGCCGCGGTAAGACACTTGGGCATTCAACTCAACACCGTATGGCCTATAAAGTCATTAGCCCCAAATCTTTTTGTTTTGCCGGTGGTCCCTCTTTCAAAAACAAAAGTTTTCAGTCAGTGTAGATTAAGAACACTCATAAAAACACTGACCTGTGTGGAGTTTGAAATACCCTGACTGCTCGAACGCACAGATCAAAAAATAAATGCTGCTCAGAATAGTAAACAATCAAACAACAAACTTGGTTTTCTTACCAGCTTGACACAGTCACAGCAGTCCATCACAAGAAACGTGGGATACGATCCCTCTTTGGGCCGCGGATTCTTCTTCGACCCCGGTTGGACTACAAGGTTCAGAATCATGATCTCCTCCGTGTCGTCAGGATGTAGACCAGCCTTTCTCTCCAGATCTTCCAGAATCATGTTGGCATCCAGGGACGGAAATGCTTCTGATGGTTCTTCTGACATAGCGGAAGGCTTATCTGTTTTCACAGACATACACGTACACAGCCGCAAACCATGCAGTTAAGTCCCATCAGCGACAATTCCCCCCGAACAACCGGTGTCCCAATGTCAAAGTCTCCTTTATCATTCCTAGCAAAAATCCATCATTCCCTGAGACTGACAGGTCCAATTGTTTTAGTATTTTGTCGGTTTTGCATTCAGTATTTTACTGATAATTACCAATAGTTAATGCGATCACTGTAAGACCTCAGAACATGTTATCAGTTCAAGGTTTACTCCTGTTCTGTGAGCGTGTTAAACAAAGGAACCAAGCCGTGGCATTGCTGGTTTCCAGAATAACGGTAATGTGTCTGTCGTTAAAAAGAAAAAGAAAAGAATCACTGAAACACACTAAATAAAGACAACAAAACTAAAGAAAGAAAGAAAGAAAAATCCGGGTTGATGACAGTCAACGTAAGTACGTACTCCTGTTAGCAAACCTATAATTAAGACTAATTACTTGAAAAACTCCATCGGTAAACGAGCAGAGAAGTTCTTAGTCAATAAGTGCTGCTTACCGCATGCTTCCCGCTGATGGGCGTATGCCTACTGTTGGTATCCTACAACATGCGCTGTGAGACGAAATGCACCTGCCATGTGCATGTGTACTGCAGGCTTGTCA
>JAGGCT020004222.1:51466-58966 GCA_017654935.2 Phymorhynchus buccinoides
ACTACCGTTATAGACGTCATGTTGAGAGAGACCTTATTTGTCCATTATGTAAATGTGCCTCAGAAAATGAAATTCATTTTGTTTTTTCTTGTCCTGTATTGAATGATCTCAGGTTTCAGTTAATACCTCGGAAGTATTACAGCCAACCGTCTTTATTTAGATTAGGAATGTTAATGTCGTCAACCAATGAACAAGTTGTTAAAATGTTTGCAGTATATTTGTATAAAGCCTTTAAAATCAGGTCTACCTTATGCAGTTAGAGGTTGATGATTCCCACATGTTATGCTTATGTTTTGCTTTGTGTGTACTTATTATTTATTATGTCTGATTATGCCTGACTATGTTATATTGTATCACCCCCTCATGAGGGGCTATGGCCTTGATTGATTAAATATCCGTATCCGTATCCGTATCCGTGTCTCTCTCTCTCTCTCTCTCTCTCTCTCTCTCTCTCTTAGCTATCTTTCTTTATATTGTTTATTGTTAGCCTAATATTGTTTAGTTAAATTTTGTTCTTTACTATGAAAAATTATGCTTTCCCCCATGTCATAAAAACATTTTGTTAATGACATTACACAGTCAAAGTGTCAAATTATCTCTCTCTCTCTCTCTCTCTCTCTCTCTCTCTCTCTCTCTCTCTCTCTCTCTCTCTCTCTCTCTCTCTCTCTCTCTCTCTCTCTCTCTCTCTCTCTCTCTCTCTCTCTCCCTTTTTCATGTTTTTTCCAACTTTCTTTCATTTGGATTTGTTTTTATATTTTCGAGGGCATGGTGTAAAAAAAGCTTATGCTTATCTATTAACCCTCTATAAACATTCGTATTCGTATTCTCTCAATCACTTGTATGTAAAAAGTGATTTTGTTGTTCTCTAATTTTACGTCTTTTCACTTAAAAGTGATATTAGACACGAAATGTGTGTGTGTGTGTGTGTGTGTGTGTGTGTGTGTGTGTGCGTGTGCGTGTGCGTGTGTGTGTGCGTGTGCGTGGGTGCGCGCGTGCGCGCGCGCGCGCGCGCGTGCGTGCGTAGTGCGTGCTTGCGTGCGTGCGTGTGTGTGTGTGTGTACCATATTTTCCCCCACATGCCCCCTGTGACTTTTGTAAAAACAACAACAACAACAAAATATCAGTTTCACCCCAATTCTGCTTCTGTCGACCCGCCCCTTACGTTCTATACCATCCCACCACTTCCACACCCTTGAAGAAGTTTAGATTGCTAATGTGAATTCATGTGATTGAAATTGAAAGGGCTCATTGTGCATGGTTCAGTCCGGTTTCACTGGTTTATTCGTTGTTTTCAATGGTAGGTTTACCTTTGATCCACGTTTTATGTAACATTTTGAATCTTGAGATGGCAAATCATGGTAAATTGTTAATCTTTGTCTCAAACTCGGAAGCATTTGCACTGGCTCTAACTAGTACTGCAGCAAAAAGGATTATTTGGCCTTTGGGGACCTTCCCCAGCACTGACCAGCTGTCTAAGATATCTTTGTCTTATTTGTTTGCCTTTAATGTTCTTGTTATCAATGTAAAGCGCACTTAGCTAATGTGAGAAAGAGCGCTATATAAATTCCCATTATTATTATCATTATTATTATTATTATAGTCGAATCCGCATAAGTCGACCTCGGATAATTCGACACTTCGGAATAATCGACCCTAAGGCTTGATTCTGTCCACAAGCCTTCTTTATCTCTGTAAAATCACCTCGGATAATTCGACCTGGGATAAATCAACACTTCGGATAATTCGACCCTTAAAATGCAAACTCTCCTCGGATAAGCTGACCATCATCACAATTCCCCACCCCTTCTGGTTAAAAATAAGGGTCGATAAGTTATATGCGGAGTGTCCTGTACGTTGTTCAGATGCATTCCATGGACGTCAAGTTTAGTTTGACGTATTTGATGCTGCAAATAGTTGTTCTAAAAGTGTCTGGACCTTGAAAAGGAAACACAAATGCACACACACACACACACGCGCGCACACACACACACTGACACACACACACACACACAAATTCCAGAAGAGGTAGGCCTGCAAAGATAGAGAATTGCAGGCCTAATTGAGGGCACTAGAGCTGGGTACCGGTACGGATTTCTCTACCAGTATTATACTGGTATTTTGTTCACAAATATAATATACCGGCTGCGTTGCTGGTGATACATTAAAAAAGTTATGACACAGAAAAGAGCTGTCCCAGAAAGTCCAACAGATAGGTGTGGCTAATAAAGTTAGTTTGCCTACATGACTTCAATACACTCTTTGTCTTCCCTTCTCCCCCCTTCCGTCTCTCTCCTTCTCTCTTTCTCACTCCATCTCTATATCTCTAACGCATACACACTTTTCTTACACCAGCCCTACCCCCCTCCCACCCACCCACCCCCACACACACACCTCAAGAAGTTTACTGTCTTCTTGATAATAATATTAGCAAAGACTGTAACTATAGGGTCTTTGATATTACTTTATGTTTAGAGAAAGAAAAATAATTACATGTACACAGGCTTTAATTTTTTAAACGAAGTTTTATAATCATTGATTAAATTTAGCTTCTGGCTTGGGCCAATAATAAAGTGGAAATGAGAGTTATTTTGCAATTGATTTTCTACTGCAATAGGCCATTTTCTACAGCTTTTAGCAAATAATGATTTCCAGACTGGGAGGCATTTGCTCGGGCTCTAAGTGCCGCAGCTTTTCTAACGCTAACTGTCCTAAAGTCCTCATGGCCGAAAGAGTGGGGATGTCGCCTGAGTTATCTCCATTACAAAGATAAAAACAAGCCCAGTTTTCCAGAATAGTCAAGTGGTTGCCTCCTCTGCTAACTTGAGATTAATAGTCTGTTAAAATATTGCAAATGAAATATTGCTTGTTTTGCATTAAATCCTGTTTGATTGCACATAAACACATACATTATGCTAACACAAGCTCGTAATCATACAAACACACAAGCATGGATAATTGTCTGTTTGTCCGGGTTTTTTTCTGTTACTGTCTGTTTCTGTTTCTGTGTGTCTCTGTCTGTATGTCTATATGTCTGTCTGTCTCTCTCTCTGTCTCTCTGTCTCTCTCTCTCTCTCTCTCTCTCTCTCTCTCTCTCTCTCTCTCTCTCTCTCTCTCTCTCTCTCTCTCTCTCTCTCCAGCAGAAATACTGAAAAATGTTGATATACCATTTTTGTTAACATAAAAGAATGCTCTCCTTGAAGCAGGATATTTTCCGAAATTCTGGTCAAAGTCTATTATAGTGCCTATTTACAAGAAAGGTAATCCTGATGACCCTGGTAATTACAGAGGTGTATCCCTTATAAGTGTAGTCAGCAAGATTTTCACATATATTCTGAATAAAAGATTAAGCGCTTGGATAGAAGAAACTAAACAAATTACAGAGCAACAAGCAGGCTTCCGAGCAGGATATTCTACAGTAGATCATATATTCACCTTGTACAGCATAATACAGAAAAGCATGGCACAGGGAAAAGGCAAAGTTTATGTAGCCTTTATAGACTACCAGAAAGCATTCGATTCTGTAAATCGTGGGTTACAGACCATTAGCGCGCCTTTTACGAAAGCGCGAACATGGTGTCATCCGATTTTGACATACCAATTGCGCGACCATATCATATACCAATTGCGCGACCATGTCATATACCTAATGCGCGAACACACACGATCACACATAAAACAGATTTACTACTGAAATTATTACTGAAATTTAATACTTGTACCACAATAAAACCAAACGCTCAAATTAAGGGGATTATAATAAATACCATTTTCAGTCCTCTTTGACGCTGTATGGCACCAGAAACGGAAACATTGGATCTAAACAATGGTTGTTGAACGTGGAATGCCATGCTTTTCAGTAACACAAGGGTCACCAAATAATCGTGTATGTGTAAGGCAAAGTTTACGATGGGTCGCGCAGTTAGTATATGCCACGGTCGCGCAATTGGTATATGCCACGGTCGCGCAATTGGTATGTCAGACAGTTATGACAGTATGGTCGCGCTTTCGTACAAGGCGCGCTATTGGTATGCCCCCAAATCGTGATAACCTATGGGCTTGTCTAGCAAGAAAAGGATTGTCAAGAAAAATGTTAGGATTACTTAAAAGCATGTAGGCCTATGAAAATGTTCTTTGTTGTGTGAGGGTCGGCTATGATTACACAGAGTTCTTTGAGTCACCAGTGGGTGTGAAACAAGGCTGCTTACTCTCACCAAAACGTTTCTGTTTATTTATAAACGAAGTAGCAGATGAATTAAAGACAGGTGGAAGACACGGCATAGTTTTGTCTAATCTAATAGAAGAAATATTCACTCTATTGTTTGCTGACGACATAGCCTTAGTGTCACACACTGTAGTGGGATTGCAAAACCAATTAAATGTATTAGCTAGAGCAACTAATAGAATAGGGTTGACAGTAAATTTAACTAAAACCAAAATTATGGTATTCAGAAAAGGAGGTAATCTGGCAGCACGAGAGAAGTGGTACTTAAATGGAGAAATGCTTGAGGTGGTTAACTCGTATGTTTATCTGGGCTTTACATTAACAACAAAACTGTCTTTAGAAATGGCCATGGGACAGATAGTAAGAAAAGCTAAGAAAAAGGCAATAGGTATATCCCGGGCACTGTGGAATAGAATGCAGTGATGGTAAAGTGTTTTTACGTTTATTTGACCACCAGATTCAACCTGCACTATTGCATGCAGCAGAGGTATGGGGGATTAAAGAGGTAAAGGAAATAAAGCGTGCTCATATGTATGCTTGTAAGAAGTTTTTATCAGTCAGACAAAAAACACCCAACTCTATGATATATGGGGAATTAGGTAGACATCCTCTTTTTATTAGTACAACTCACGAACTCAATAAAACGCACCCAGCTCATAACAAAACTGAATTTATTCTTTTAACATTAAGTTCATTCAAAAATATCATTAATCAGAACGAGTTCAGTCAACAAAATGCCCCTTTCAACAACTTCCCCCTCCTCTTGAAAAGTCACACATTCAGAATCAATGCACTTTGGAACAGTCAGTAATGTGGGTTTTTTGTGTGGGTTTTCTGTCTGTCCCAAGGATATCTCCTGATCGAACCGCTTAACCGAATTGCTTCAAATTTTGTGTGGTGATGTGTCACCATGAGAGGAAGGCATCTGCGCAACAACAACAAAATCAGTAATGTGTACTGACTGTTCCAAAGTGCATTGATTCTGAGTGAGAGAGAGAGAGAGAGAGAGAGAGAGAGAGAGAGAGAGAGAAAGAAAGAAAGAGAAAGAAAGATACAGACAGCCAGACAGACAGACAGAGAGAGACACAGAGAGAGATAATTCCGTAAGCTTTTCATACTTGGGTCAACTTGTTGCAGGAAACGTTGGCTTAAGGCCTCGGCACACGCTGCAACTTTTTAGTTGATACAACTAGTTGCATACAACAAGTTGCAGTTAAAATCGCAGAGCTTGCGGCACACGCTGCAACTTTGATGCAACACCCTTGCAATCCCGTGCCATATATGAAAAATTCTCGTGAAACTTTCCGTGACTTCCTTTGGTTTACATTCTAACAAAATGGCTTCTTCCGAGCGCGATGAAAATGAACACGACGATCTGATCATTGCTGCTGCTGCTACTGTTGTTATTTTGTCGGTTCAGAGCTCACGAAGAACAATGTGGGCGAGATTTTGGCTTCTCGAGCCATGTCCCGATTACTGTAATCGGCACAATGGACATCCCAAATGCATGGAAAATTGCGAATTAATTCGATAAGTTTGCTGTTTTCGCACGCTGAACCTGTCTCCTCTGCCATTGTGATATAAAACCACGTGATACGAATCGACGCTCTGATTGGCTGCAACCTACAACATGTTGCAACTCCGAGGAAAAACTAGGATCGTTTTCTATCGCCCTACAACATACAACTGCAACCCTACAACCTTGTTGTATGTTGCATACAACTGTTGCAACCACAAAGTTGCAGGTACAACTAGCAAACGTTGCAGTGTGTGCCGAGCCCTTTACCATATTTTATCTGTTCCTCGGATAAGTCGACCCTGTAGCAGAAAAGGTCGACTTATCCGAAGATGGGATAAATCGACCCTCGGATAAATCGACCTTTTTTATGGTCCGTAGAGGGGTTGTCTTATCCGAAGTCTACTGTAATAATAAGACATGCAGAAAAAACGTAAAGCGACACTCAAAGTGTAAAACCTTCCCTCACCTACAATGCCTGGATCGAGCGCCACATCCTCTTCATCCTTTCCGTCCTTTGTGTCCATTCTGCCTTTGTCAGCGCCTTCCTCCCTTTTCCCCTTTCTTCTTCCCTTTTCCACGATTACGTCCACCTCGATTATGTCAAGAGCGGGAAGAGCCGGACTCTGTGTCTTTGGCAACTGCTGTTTGCTTAACACTGCCCAGGTTGAGCAGCCATCAGTCCCGAGAGTTCTTGCGAATGGCGCCCACCTTGTGAGCCTGGGTAAGCACAGTTATATGAATGAAGTTCCTGCTTTGCCTTAGTCAAGTGTCACACATGGATCTCCACTATATACATTAGCTACTGATTAAGATCCAAAATAACAAAAATGCACATTAACAATCATTACTAAATACTATATATACATCCTGTAGGCCCTAACACTAACATTGTTGCTAATGGTAGTGTTAGGGTCTACAGTATGTGTCACATCCCTCTAATTTCATGTCAAGCAGCGAAGCTCCACATTGGTGTTTTTTTTAGATTGGTGTGTGTGTGAGGGAATGGATGCTGCAGGGCTGTTGTGGGGTGGTGTTTAATGTACATGTGAACGGCCAGAAAACCGAAATGGTGGATGGTTTTATTTGTAAAGCACTGTGACTTGTTTTTACCTAGAAAAAGTAGAAGGTGCTATAAAAGTAAAGTAGCCTTTATTATTGTTAATTCTGTAATATATGACCCATGAAACTGATGAAGGTTCAAAACTTGTCAATCTCTGGCAACAGATTTGTTCTTTGTTTTGCATTTATTTTAAATGATTGCAAGCATTTTTATCTTTTGCTGCAAGACAATTATAATTAAATTTCAGTTTGATTTTCACTTCAAGATCATCTTATATTCAATACAGTTTTTTAATTGTTATCAGAGTTAAATTGTCATTTATATTTTCCTGGAACAGTGCTGCCATGGAACAGCTGACCCCCTGTTAACCAGTATGGACAAGCTGGATGAGGTTCACTCCCTGCCCGGACCCCTCCTGCCATGTAACAGCTGACCCCCTGTTAACCAGTATGGACAAGCTGGATGAGGTTCCAGTATGGACAAGCTGGATGAGGTTCTCCCTGCCCGGACCCCTCCTGCCATGTAACAGCTGACCCCCTGTTAACCAGTATGGACAAGCTGGATGAGGTTCACTCCCTGCCTGGCCCCCTCCTGCCATGGAACAGCTGACCCCCTGTTAACCAGTATGGACAAGCTGGATGAGGTTCACTCCCTGCCCGGCCCCCTCCTGCCATGGAACAGCTGACCCCCTGTTAACCA
>JAGGCT020004222.1:59466-71966 GCA_017654935.2 Phymorhynchus buccinoides
CCCCCCATACTACTGACCCCCCCCCCCCCCCCCCCCCCCCCCCCCCCCCCCCCCCCCCCCCCCCCCCCCCAAAAGTGATATATCTAGCTCGGAGCGAGGCTGAAGCGCTCACGTGGCTGCCACGTGATGGAATTGGAAACAAAATGGAAGCGCCCATACTGGCCATGTGGAATCCACACGTTCCCAAACATTCTACTTTCTGGGAATTTCCGATCCGGTTTTTTTTCTGAACGTACCCAAACATTCGCCGAGCAAGAGGGTTAAGACTGCCTCTAAGATGTATCCAAAACGTTTTCACCAATTTTCCCCCTTCATATCTCGGTTATCTGGACTACTGAGTGTCCACCTCCATATTAACACCTCTCCCTATAGTATTACTATTAGGACCTTTTGGGGGCTAACTTTTCAAGGTCTCATTATTTCAAGCAACATGATTCAGTATTTTGACTTCCAACAGAAACGCAAACATTTAAATACTTAGGGCAGGTACACATACAATGCTACATCTGGAGATTCCCGGCCGAAACCTGTGTGCAATCCGCAAATAATAAAAGAAAGAAAGAAGGGAAAAAGATTTGCGCACGTGGTCTGACATTAACCCTAATCCGACAAATTTTTACCCTTCTTTCTCCCACTTATTTACGGATTGCGCATGGTGGGATTTTCGCATGAACTGTGTACTAAAGCTACCATTTTAAAGTTTGTGATTATGTAATAGTCTACTCTGTGGTCATTTCTGAGAGGCCGTTAAGGTACATGAAATGTTCAAATGGGATTTATTTGCAAATTGTTTTAACTTAGCCCCAACTAACTGCCAAGCCGTTTTAGGTTATGGCGTCTATCGCATTATTTTCTGAATTAAGTGCATCTACCTATGCTTTACTGAAGGGAATTGAATATACTATCATTTGAGAACACTCTCGCATGCATTCAAACATACTGCTTAAAGCATATGGATAAAAAAAGGGAAACTCTTAGAATAACCCTATGACGGATATTTCCGTGATGGGGCAGTTTATAGGTTACCGCAAGTTGACGGAAATATCCGTGATGGGGCAGTGAAGAGGTTAATGGGTTAACAGTGTTCAAACATGACCACTGAATAAAATGACGCCCTTAAATCAGTTAAATGTCTACCTAACCATGCCATTTGCACAAAAAAGAAATCCAAAGACTTAGCTTAAAACTAAAAGAGCAAGGGTTGGTCCTCAGCCATTTTGAGGCTGATGATGAGTCAGTGAGGTTGGAATTGCTAGGAAAAAAACAAACGTGTTTTAAACCACTTTATTCAGTCTAATAAAGTTTTAGTCTTGCAGGGATTGCCATTGATGCACCAAAATAATTATTGATGAGACCTCGGAACATCAAAGTCAGGCAAACTTTCCATTTTGGGCAGTCATGTGTTTTCTGACAGACCAGCTATCTGAAGACCCTAATGTCATGTCAACACTGTTGTTGTCTTAATGATTCTTTGAAGGAAACACTGTTTTCTTGTTTGTCTATGTTGATTAAAGGCGCATTCGTCGAAATATCCAGTAGTTTTGTTTTGTCTCTCGTGAATAAAATGTCACTTTACACTTGTCGTGTAGTTGTTTGTTTGTTGTATGTTCCATGTGACGTTGCAGTCTGTTTCAGATTTTTTGAAACACTGTGACTCTGTGTGTTCATTTCTATACATTTTCATAAATTTCCACATTATTGATGTAATTGCGCCTGATCACATGGCTAGAGAGCCTGAGAGACACATTCCCCCCGCCCCCCTCCCCGAAACACTGGTTGCTCTTTTCCCCAGAAGTATTTTCACTGCCCACACTTTCAATATACATAATTCAATAGTTTTATTTAGTTTACATTTTCCTTAGATAAACTGGTAGGCTGCATGATAAGAAACATGTAATTCATTCACGTTTGTTTTGGAAGTGTGTGTGATGTTTCCTTTGTGGATGCCCATATCTGGCCCATGACGATTATCGCTGATTGTTATAAGTTTTCTCCTCAGCCTCTCACGGACGATAACAAGACCCTGGGTGACTATGGGCTCAATACCAACAATGCCAAAGCGCAGTCCCCAGCCTCCCTGAAGCTGGCCTACAAGAAAGAAGGTGAGATAAACATCGTCAATGTTGTACTTTAGACACCCTTTTCAGTACGACACTCGGTCTCAAAACCTGCTTCTTTCAGGTTTTTAAAAATGAAAATCATAGGCTGATCCTAACCCTACTATGGGAGGGGAAAATCCAAAAGGTGAAACTTGGACCAAAGACATGTTTTTTTTGTCTGCTATTCGTCGATATACCTATGTGAGTGTTTCTTTGCAGATTGAAATTATTATTTTTATAATGGCTGCTGCCTGTAAATCAGGTTAAAAAAAAAATTAAAATATAAAAAATTGAGGACCAATCTCCAATTTTTTGCATACAATATTTTTCGGATCATTAGGCGCTGTATTATTATTGCCATATTAGGGCAATTTTCAAGAAATATCTGAAAAAATTAAAGTAAAAAGGCGCCATCATTTATAAATACGCACCTCGCAAAAGAAAGTCAAACTTTGAAGCCTGTACCGACTGCCATTACTGCTGTCATAAACAAGAGTTGGCTCCCCTTTCAAATAATCAAACTTCTGTTTGTGCTGCTTCCTGTTGTTGTGCTTGGACAATTCTTCGCGAAAACTGATAGAAGTATGGCTCTACAACGATGCTCTTTTACTCCCAATGAAGGGTTACGGCATCTGTTGGACGGCATCTTGGTCGATAACAGGGATTTTGAAGCATTTTAATGTGAGTATTTGTCGTATCGGCGACTCGTGACCACTTTCGATGTCTGACTCGCACACAGTAGACTGTTCTGAACACGGCAATCGTTGCCTCTCTTCTCATGATTTTGATCACTAATAGGGCGCCCTCGTTTATAGGTCGAAATTGGAGGAAACAAATATTGCCTTGTATTGAAGTTGTAACCCGAAAATTACGGTAATTCCCTTATTGTGTCCCTACCTCCTCTTGGCCTTTTTCATGCTAGCTTTGTACTTTTCAGGGAGAAACCAAATCCCTTTAAAGTAGCTTTCTCTTTCAGCTTCAGGAGGGCATTGCTGCCTTCATCCCCAACCAGGGATGATGCCCCTGTACCCAGGGTTGGCCCCTTCACCCCTGCCTTTCAGGTTTTCCAGGAGTTTTTAGAAGCACCTGCACAACTAGTATTTTTTTTATTCCCTGTTAAAAAACCAGCAAATAAACAAACAAAGAACATACAAACAAACAAAGAACACCTTTGCAGCATTCTCTGTGTGCTTTTCAATATCAACTGTAAATTCCTCATATCTTCTAAGCACTGACTTCAAGATCTACAATTAGTTTGTTCTCTTCGTCGACTTCCAATAAAAAAAAAAGGTTGGCTGATTTCCACCTAACACTCTTCAGTACTCTTCTTTGTTTCATTTCAACAATTATCTCAAGTTTTAATCCAGAAATCTTCATCGTTTCTTCCATTGACAAGAATCAACTCTATTTGGAAAATGGCGACGCCTTCCTCATGAGAACTATCCAAAAATTCTTTTTGAAATGGGATCAATCTTTCTCAATCTGCTGCTACCCCCCCTTCCCTTCTGCCAGTCAGTTGATCCAGTTTCAACTTTGACTGCCCGTCTTTGCCTCGATTCAGCTACATTCTAAGCGCAATTCCTCCCAAAACTACATCAATCCTTTCATCATTGCCTATCAACTGCACTCGTGACAAGTCACCACTGCAAATCCCAGTGACTGCGCTAGGAAGTTTGAAAACCAGTCCCATCAGCGACAATGCCCCCCAACAAACAGTGTTAAAAGCAGTCCCAGTGAAACAAAAACCAGTGAAAACAACAATATTAAAGCCTCTGTTAACATAATTTATCAGCCCTAGCAAAAATGTACAATCCCTGGGACTGACAGGTCAATTTTGTTTCAGCATTTTGGTTTTGCAATCTGTATTTAACTGATAATTACCAGTAAACGTGTTCAATGAATCCCACCAAATCCTAAACAAATTAAGTTTTTCCCCCCTCTGCTCAACTGGAAACTGTTGCAGCCGTTATTGACAAGGCGGAAGTAGCCATTTTAGCGACAGTGGAGGAAATGCAATGATGTAAGCCTCTAAAAATAGGCAGGCACATGGGCAACCACGTGGCAAGCCTGCCGGCGGTAGATACCGCCGATGGTGTGAGAAGAGTTAAGCAGTCACCTGGATAATTTGGTGGTGGGGGGGGGGGGGGGGGGGGGGGCCTCTCTTCATAATTTTTTAACATAACAAAAAAGTGTTGAGTAAAGGCTTTGTCTTCCTTCGATTAGTGAGGCGCTGGTGGGAAAGCAGTCACAATTAACACTGGCTTGTGATGTGTTGCAGATGGGGATTGGGAAGCACCGGAGGTCACCCCTCTGTCCAAGCCCCCAGAGCTGCCCGACGTGATGAAGCCTCAGGAGACTGCCCCCCACGCAGAACAACAGGCCGCCTAAGTTAGGTGCAGAACAAACAAAATTTGCGGGCGCTTTTTGTCTTTTTCAGTTCAGTTCATGTTTGAGAAAAAACAAATGAACTAAAAAACGGTCTTTTAGCTTGTGTTTTACTTTGTAGTTGGTATGGATGCGTGTGTTTGGTGCGTGTATGTGGTTTTTGTTTGTTTTCTCTCCATGCCTCCTTTATTTGATTTTGTTGAGTTTTTGTTTGTTTGTTGGTATGAACTTCTTTTGGAGAGAAAGTGAACAAGTTTTTGAAAAAAAAGTTCTCTTCAGTACAGCATTGGTAGAGAGGTTTTGTTTGAATTGATCACAGAAATAAAAGGAATTTTTTTTAGACACAACTTTATCTAGAACAAACTGAAAACAGGAGATTAAACACTCTGATACATTACTTCTATTTATGCTTGGGTGCAACTTTTCATGCTACACAAGGATTTCCTGTTTTTGAATTTTACCAGAAAAGTAAGTTCCTTTTTTTAAAATTTGTCAAACAAGATCTTTGTGTGTCTACTGTATTTTTCAAACACGTTAAAATAAGCATTTGTATAAATTGTGGAAAAAGCAAACTAAAATACCTTCATAAATACATTTTTGCTTCAGCTGCAGGGGGACATTACCCCTGGACCCCGGCCTTTCAGGGTTTTTCATTTTGTGTAGTTGCACCCATGTAGAGGGTTTTCACTGGTCATAAACGGAGAGAGGTGTTTCCTATGCTAGTATATTGATATGCTTTTCAGTGTTGTGAAATGCGTTGGTAGGTTTTGCTGTTTGATAATTTGCAATTCACACGAAAGGCTCGGCTACGCGTCAACTGAAATTGTATGACTGTACAATACGATTCGATCACATGGTCTCAAAGAACAAATGTGATTTGCTCTTCGAGACCACGTGATCGAATTGTATCGTACAGTTGTGCGATTTTAGTTGGCGTGTAGTTTAGTCTTATGACTGCGTTTGTTAAAAAAAAGAGTTCTGGCTGCCTCTATTGTTTTGTTTGTTTACTATTTTTTCTTCTTTTTTCCCCTTTTTTTGTTTGTATTTCTCTTGTTTTTCTTTTCTGTTCTTTCTTCTTTTCTCTCTCTCTCTTTTCTTTTTGATTGCCTCTATTGTTAGTAATACTAATAGTATGTTGCATTTGTTTGTACAAATACCTGAACATAAAAAAAGAGTACTTTTTGTCACTAAAGGGGGGAGAAAGGGGAATGAAACAGTGACTGTGTGAAATGTGCAGAAGCGTAGATCCTGTTGGTTCCCATATGTACCATACTCCATAGCCAGCAGTGTGTGTGTACCGTCGGCATGGCTGCACCTTGCACACTTATCATTGGTTGAAATTAAATGTCTAGCTAATCAAGTCTTAACTCTTCATTTCGTCTGATGTGTGTGGTGTGTCCGTGTGTGTGTGCATGCGCTTGTGTGTGTATGTGTCTGTGATGTGTGTGTATCTTCTGGAGTGTAAGTGTGTGTGTCTGTGGGTGTGTGTGTTGTGTGTATCTTCTGGAGTGTAAGTGTGTGTGTATGTGTCTGTGATGTGTGTGTATCTTCTGGAGTGTAAGTGTGTGTGTCTGTGGTGTGTGTGTGTGTGTATCTTCTGGAGTGTAAGTGTGTGTGTATGTGTCTGTGATGTGTGTGTATCTTCTGGAGTGTAAGTGTGTGTGTCTGTGGTGTGTGTGTGTGTGTATCTTCTGGAGTGTAAGTGTGTGTGTTATGGTGTGTGTGTGTGTATCTACTTGGAGTGTGTAAGTGTGTGTGTTCTGTGGTGTGTGTGTGTGTGTATCTACTGGAGTGTAAGTGTGTGTGTCTGTGGTGTGTGTGTGTGTGTATCTACTGGAGTGTAAGTGTGTGTGTGCAGCTGTATGCTGTATGTGTGTGTCCGTGCAACCTAGTATCTATGATTTATTGAATGAGAGATGAAGAATGAGTGTGTGTTTGTGTTACTGTGTGTGAATTGTTTTGGGGTCTGTGTCTGTGTGCTGCTTTGTGCATGTGGTGCTGCTGGTTTGTCTCATTCTTTCATACTATTTGTGTTGTCTGCTTACTGATGAACACTTGGTTGTAAAGCGCTTTGGGCTCATTGGATGGAAGTTCAGTTTAACGTCGCGTATCGGCTTTCGCCATGTACGACGGGCTGAACAAACCAACCAGGGTATAAACAAAAATTTATGTTCCTGAATCACTGTCTTAGCCAAAAGGCCGAGAAGCGATCAGAATCTTGTGGGCTCATTTGAGGTAAAGCACTATATAAATGTACTGTTACCATTATTATTATTATTATGTCATCTTGATCATATATCATTTAAAATTCATTTTATTTTCGTTAGTGAGGTTATGTTATTGCTAGTCCCAAGATGTGCGCGGATTATCAGATACAGAAATATATTTTTTAAAGAAAATAATTGTCACCTTTTTTTATATGCTGTAAAAGGTAAGAATGGAGTTTGATAAAATAATGTGTTGACTATCATGACATAATTCTATGAATCAAGATAGGGTATCTACTGCTATTCTAACATAATTCTAGGAATCGACGTTCAGATTTGGAATGTATTAGTTATTGTTAGGACTATTGTAAATTATTGCCTTTTTACAAATAGTTGCCTTAGTTGACCCTTGAGGACTATCCTTTACACCAGTTGTCCTAAGAGTCCTCGTGACTGTGCATCTCAACACTATGACTTCTATCAGTATCACACATGGCAGAACTGTCACGGACGTCCAAATTTGTATTGGCTTGCAAGCTTGTCTTATACTGTCGAAAAAAAAGAAACACTTTATATTTTAGAAAAAAATATTTCAAATTCCATTAATTTCGAAAGAAAATCGATTTGAAAATATTCCATGTGACACTTTTTGTTGCAATCAATTTTCTTGTTTAATTTTTAATTTTAGTTTGGCTATATCCTTCCAGCACTTTGATATCCAAAGTGAAGAATTTAAAAACTATGCACTTCTTTTTATCGACAGTGTATACAAATGCTAAATAAAATGGAAGAAAAAGAACACTTCCGACCTTTTCTATGAAGACCTTAACTCGTCTAACAGGCTCATAATTCTGTAGTGAGGGCATTTTTAAAGACCCACTACGCTGATGTGTATTTTTCCCTCTCTTGCTCGGAAGATTTCTTAAGAATTTTTACTAGCAAGATGGGGAAAACATGTGAGAATGGCGATTTTCACACATCAGCGGTGTGGGTATAGAAAGCCGAAAGGCATTGTAACTATTTAAATAAAAAATCTAAACCCAACAGTAATTTGCATATGGTTAGAGTGGTCAAACTTTTAATGTGGTCTTAGATAAGTCCTAGGCTACAAATTATGTAGCGAACAGTCATCAACAACAAGATTAATGGCTGCGGCGCCCATCCTGATAAAAGTTTTGGACTCCTGGTGCTATTTAAGTGACCTAAGGGAAATAATCGCTGTAGGCCTACAGTTTCTGTAATCAGCAGTTGTTTCCCTTTGCTTGCAGAAAGATGATTTTGTGTACAAACCATCATTCGCTTTAAAAAAAATGTATTTATGCATTAAAAAAATCTTAATTTATATTTTAAATTAACACTTCAAAATACCTTTTAATTTTGATACTCCCATTTCAGTAAGCACAAGAGTGCATAGCAACTGGAACAGGGATGTGCATCTCTCTCTGTAAAATGTGAGTGCATGGGAAAAACTGACAATGGAATTTTGGCATAAATTATATTAAAAATTTTCATGGTGGAGCAAAGATTCCTTGTTAATACACAGATAAACGAATTGAGTTATCTTGTCGATTTTTTAAAATAATGATTTGAAGTTTAGTATTCGAAATAGATCATTTGGTAAAATCGGGAATAGAATGTTGCCTCTGTTTCTATTGACTTGTTTAGAAAACAATCAAATAAACAAAGATATAATTCAAAATTGTCTTTCATGTTGTGGATACTGGTAGAATACATAAAAATAGACATAATTATGCCCTAAATAGAAAATTGTTGTGGGGGGGGGGGGGGGGGGGGGGGGGGGGGGGGGGGTGTTGAAGTCATTTTTGGATTTTGCTCAAAACATTCTGAGCGACTTATGTAGGTTTTTCCCATGCACCATCACAAATGTATAAGCTTGTGTGTTGCCTGTCTGTCGCTTCCGACAATGACCACCAGATTATGTGTGTAAAAATAATAGTGTTCCACTCTTCAAAGCATAAAGTGCTGAAGCAATGACAATGAAAATTGACAAAGCAAAATTATTTTTATTTCCACATAATAATAATGAATATTTATATAGCGGCATACAAGGGCATCACAAAAGTATTGGGGAAAAATAAATACACACATTTTTCAGGCACATACTAACTATACTTAGCAGTGAAATCATACATAAGAATGATACATGCAAGCCAGAAAGCAAGCAACAGTGAACAAATAATAATGAAAAAAGTAGATGCACGCGCACATACACTACCCTCATAATTTCTATATTGTATATACATTTTCATACAGGGAGAACAATCGGAACTGAAAAAAACAAGTGCGAAACTTTCACCCAATATTTCATTTGGGTTTGTTGGACTTTGTCAAGGTGCAAAATGACAATACAGCAAAACTTGGTTATAAGGAAATCGTAGGGGGATGTTTTGTTTTCTTATATCCGAAACTCGGATATCAGAAAACATTTTGAAGTTTTTTTCCTCTAACCGAGTTGAATGGGAAGAAAGGGAAAAAATAAAATAAAAGACAAACAGAAACATAACACGAAGAGAAAATGCTTTTACCTAATATGGTGCATGAAAAAAAGAAAAAGAAAGAAAGAACAGAACAGAAAATTTAAAACAAAAATGAAGGCAGAAGTGGTGTGAGTTGCATGATGAGCGGAGAGCAGATGAATGATTGGATGTGGTGTGAGCGTAACATATATGTTTAAATGTAAATTTCTGTTTCATGTTCTTAATCAATATTTTAATTTGGATGTATTTAACCTATTTTACACAGAGGAAGACAATTTTCCATTTGCGTTTGTACAATGCCAATGGACAATAAAGAAATTTGCGACCTATGACTCATGTTTTATATCAGAAAATCTAAATAAAGCAAAACTTGGTTATAAGAAAATCGAAGGGAGTTGCTTTTTTGCTTCTTACCATATCCAAGTTTTCTTTTCCGAAACTCGGATATAAGAAAACATTTTGAAGTGTTTTTCCTTATAAAAAAAATGAATGGGGAAAAAGAGAAAAGAAAGACTGAAAAACAAAATGAAGAGCATGTCTTACATAATAAAATCAAAATAGTCTACTAAGAGGAAGATGTAAAGGTGCCTACAACCACTTAACTAACAAGCTTTAAAAAAAAATGTTTACTGTTACCAAATGCGTATCCCTTCACCTTTCTTGTACTGAACTATTACTATTTACTGTCCACCCATGCAGCTTTTCATCAATCGGTTGCTTTTGTTTATGTGAATTTTCGTCCACATATTCAGTTATTTGTATTTATCTTAGAGAAATGGATTGCCTTTTCCTCTCTGCCATTGCTGCTGAAAATAAAAGGATGGACAGTCTCTACCACCAACACAAAAGTACAGGCACTCATATTTTTTTCTTCTGCTCAACATTTATTTTGCACAGAATACTGAAGGAAAGTATGGAATAAAGGAACAAAAACAACTCAATTAGTCTTGCAATCAAGTGCCTGTACTGTTTAGACTGTCTGTGACGCAACTGGTATGAGGTAAACTTTCCCTTTTTGGAACGACTTCAATTTTCTTGGAACATCCTTTCAGTTCAGGTCCAACTCACTTTTAAAGACACACTGACCCAACACGATTAAGACCCTTGTTTATTGCTGGGTAGCTGTGACCCACATACAAATTCCCCAACTTCAAATTGAGACTGCTCTTTAAAATGATGTTTCGTTTTCAATTTGGGGGCATTTGTATGGGAGTCAAACCTAGTCAAAACAAGATTTCTTACCAGCTATAAGAGGGAAAACACGTGAAACCCGTGATTTTGACACGTGATCTGGTGGGTCTTTAAGAAAATGTCAATGGTAATTCGCTTATAAGAAAATAGAACTCGCTTATAAGAAAATTAACTGCAAACCAACTAACAGTTACTGTCTTGTATGACATCATTTTCTTATATCTATATTTTCTTTATTTCTATATTTCTATAGTTTCCATTGCGGATGGGAGAAGGAATTTGCTTGATTATAACCGAGTTTTCTTATAAGCGAGTTTCTTATATCCGAGTTTTGATAATAAATAAGAAAAAAAGTTCGTACGGGAATTTGTTTTGGCTTGATTATAAGCGGGTTCGGCTGTAGAATGACCACAACAGTAAAAGGTATGAAAACATTACTCAGATAAGGAATGACCAACAAAAAAAAGGTTTAAAAAGCGCATACACACAACTGCGTGTGCTTAATGAATTCTGATCGCTTCTCGGCCTTTGGGCTAAGACAGTGATTCAGGAACATAAATTTTTGTTTATACCCTGGTTGGTTTGTTCAGCCCGTCGTACATGGCGAAAGCCGATACGCGACGTTAAACTGAACTTCCATTCACTGCGTGTGCAAAAGTGTTCACTTCAAGCTCGAGAAACATAAGCTCATGTTAAGATATCCACTAGTATGATTCGAATTGCACGCACTCACGGTCACACACGCACAAAATTAAATATAAATTTTACAGTTCTGTGTATTGACATAGAAGTATATATTTTATCCAATCGTTTGTTACACAAACAGCAGGCTTGTACAGGGTTTAAATATCTCCCAAACAGCGTTGTCACACACACACACACTAACATGCAGGGGGCGATGGGAGAGGATTCTTTTGCCTTTCCGCACAAATTGAAAGACTCAAGAGTTGTTTACTATAGTTTAAAGGTGGACCCTGACGGATGAGTTTTTGCAAGAAGCGACCAGAAACAGTCTTTTCAAGGATCGGAACACTCACTTTGCTCTGGTTTCCTATAAATTAAAACGGCGATTCCTCCTTGGCGGATATGCCGGAGAGAATAGCCATTTTAGATGGGGTGGGTGGAGGTCACTCATTGTGGTTGAAGCGTTTTTGTTGTTGTAGTGCATTAAAAAAAGAGCTATTTCCTTTGTTGTGAGCGAAACTTCTTTAGATAGACTGTATAAAATTAAAAACAAAATAAATAAAAAGGCTTGTATTGCGAACATTTCGTGCAAACGATTTGGCGGCCATTACAAAAGAGACGGCACACGCCTTCTCTTTGGGTGAAAGAATTTGACTTCCAGCACCTCCGCCAAGGAGGAATCGCCGATTTGACGGTTTGATTTCTAGGAAACCAGAGCAAAGTGAGTGTTGCAATATCTGTAAAGGGTGTTTTCCTGGTGATCTGGACGTGTTTCTTACAAAAACTCATCCGTCAGGGTGCCCCTTTAAGGGCCTATTTCTTGAAATCTCCCTCTCTATCCCTTAAGCTAAGTATATGTTGTTTTCTCTGTTTATGCATATACATATATATATACACCTTTGGTCATGTTCCTAAGAATAAGGCAGACGCCGAAACGTTAGGACATCAAATAAACTAAAAGAACCAAAATTGCTTGTTGCCTTGGAATTAAATGTTTTATTATTCGACATCGTTTCTTTGCGTCAGTGGTAATGGCTAACGTCAAACACGCTTGTTGGGTTACGTCCGATAATATCTAATAATGACTGTCCGGCATACAACAGTGCCTGATCTTGGAACGGCCTCGGGGGGAAAACAGGGTTTTACGCCCTCTTCGGCCATGTGGGGCATTTGTAAATATAAAGATGGTGGGAACAATACTGGAGGCAATACCCGGAGGCAGTGCTTATCTAGCAAAGTCCCGATCTTTTTTTAAAAATACAGATATGTGTAGCAGTAACCACGCCCCGGACTCATCGGCGGTGGCACTGCCACCAAATTCATGTTGGAACGGCCTCTGAATATCCCATCAGTATTATACTTAATCCAACAGAGAGAGAAAATGGAGTTTTACGTCCTCTTGGTCTGAATCAGACACATATGGGACATTTGTAAAT
>JAGGCT020004222.1:76966-89466 GCA_017654935.2 Phymorhynchus buccinoides
TCAAAACAGCACGTAACTGAATAGTTAAAAAAAAAAAATATATATAGCCTTGGGGTTCGGACCCGTGATTTGAGCGCGCGCGATCATGCGCACACGCGCGCACAGAAAAATTCATGACAACTGTGTTATAGACAATTCATCAAAAATGTTGTGAAAAAAACTGCATTAAAATACATGCAAAACTTCGCGAGATATTAGCGATTATGTGTTTCGGGGTTTGAACCCCGTAACTGGCGCGACCTTGACCTTAATGTAAAACTAAATACATCAGTGGATAGCTCGCATCTTGGCAAACTAGTATACCAAATTTGATGATGATAGACTGAATAGTTTTTGAGAAAAACGGACGAATAGCCGGACGGACGGAAGCACGCCGGACGGACACAGGACGGACGGACCAGACAAAAACAATAGCTCCCCGAACCTTCGGCTCGGGGACTAAGAAAACATAACAAAAGTGACAAGGAATGAAGGTAGAACATAGGAGCACAAACTGGGATTCAAACTCGTGCAGACCCAGAGGGTGAAATCTGGGGTCTCCCCCTATGACGTACGTTTCACTTCTTTGTATCCGGGGGCAGCTTCCAGCTGGGCCGAGACTTAAGGAGGAATTGTATTATACCACCCAACATATGTGTTTTCTTTTTAAAAAACCCACCCCACATGCATTCATACATATATACACACACATACATAAACACATACATACAGACACGCACGTACCCATATACAAACGCGTACGCGAGAGCACGCACATGCACATGCTCGCGTACATACACAGACACGTACTGATATACACACGCGTGCGCAAGAGCACGTACATACACACACACGCTCGCACACACAGACACAGACACATACACACGCACACGCTGCATACACACACACACACACACACACACACACACACACACACACACACACACACACACACACACACACACACACTAATTGACTGTTCGACTTACTGTTTCTTTCTCTCCATTTATTTGTCTGTCTGTCTCTGCCTTTCTCTGTTTCTGACTGACTGTTTCTGTGTAGATCTCTCTGTGTAGATCTCTCTCTCTCTCTCTCTCTCTCTCTCTCTCTCTCTCTCTCTCTCTCTCTCTCTCTCTCTCTCTCTCTCTCTCTCTCTCTCCTCTCTCTCTCTCTCTCTCTCTCTCTCTCTCTCTCTAAAATAGAGTTCATTCCCCTTTTTTAAACTTATCTATTGTGCATGTTATAATTTTAGTAAATGCGCATGTCTGTAGCTATGCTCCTACTACCTGATATTGTAAAATTGTCAATTGATTACTTGTCTAACTATGATTTATGTGTGTGAAAGGAATTGTGAGAATGTTGATTTATATGTCATGTTGTCCTTGTTCTTTGGATTTGTTACATTTGATTGTTACATTGTTTACTTTTGAACCATTTGAGTTTGTTTTGTAATTTATTTATTTATTTATTCACTTCATATGTCATTATTTTAGAGGACCTGATGAAAATAAGCTATTTCTGCTTACTCAGTTTATCCTCATTAAAAATTTCGAGTTCGAGTTCGAGTTCTCTCTCTCTCTCTCTCTCTCTCTCTCTCTCTCTCTCTCTCTCTCTCTCTCTCTCTCTCTCTCTCTCTCTCTCTCTCTCTCTCTCTCTCTCTCTCTCTCTCTCTCTCTCTCTCTCTCTCTCTCTCTCTCTCTCTCTGTCTGTTTGTCTCTCATTCTCTATCTGTCCTTGTCTCTCTGCTTGTCTGTTTGTGTCTCTCTCTCTCTCTGTCTCTCTTTCTCTGTTTTTGTCTGACTGTTTCTGTGTAGATCTGTCTCTGTCTCTCTCTCTGTCTCTCATTTGTCTATCTGTCCATGTCTCTCTGTCTGTCTGTTTGTCTCTCTCTCTTTTTCAGTCTCTCTCTCTCTCTCTGTCTCTCTCTCTCTCTCTGTTTTGTCTGTTTGTCTATCTGTCTCTGTGCATCAGCCTGTCTGTCTCTCTGTCTTCCTCTGTTTCAGTCTGACTGTTTCTGTTTGTTTGTCTGTCTCTCTCTCTCTGTCTGTCTGTCTGTCTCTCTCTCTCTCTCTCTCTCTCTCTCTCTCCCTCCCTCTGTTGGTTTGCCAGATCTTTTGAATGAATCTCCGTTGTTAAGAAACGAGTACTTAGAACAGATCAGTTAGGAGCGATTAAGCGAGCGAGCGATAGTGTGTGTGTGTATGTGTGTGTGTGTGTGTGTGTGTGTGTGTGTGCGTGTGTGTGTGCGTGCGTGTGTGTGTGTGAGTGAGGAGTGTGGGGAGTGTGAGAGAGAGAGAGAGAGAGAGAGAGAGAGAGAGAGAGAGAGAGAGAGAGAGAGAGAGAGAGAGAGAGAGAGAGAGAGAGAGAGAGAGAGAGAGAGAGAGAGAGAGAGAGAGAGAGAGAGAGAGAGAGAGAGAGAGAGAGAGAGAGAGAACTTGAAAGCTTTATTACGCAAGGGTTTTAGGTTTAGCCTATTCTTCCAATCAATCAATCAATCAAGAGAGACAGACAGAGACACAGACTGAGACACGGAAACAGAGACAATCCAGACAGAGACAAGAGACGAACTGAGACAAGGACACAGAAAAGGAGGGAGAGAGAGAGAGAGACAGAAACAGAAACAGAGACAGACCGATAGGCAGACAGACAGAGACAGAGAAAATCCAGGAAGAGACAATAGACGGACTGAGAGAAAGACACAGAAAAGGATAGAGAGAGAAAAAGAGAGAAACAGACAGAAAGACATAAACAGAGAGAGAGTTTAAGGGGAGAGTGAGGGGCTGGGAATAAACATAGAAAAGTGGGAAAATTCGATGGTCAGTTTTCTACGAGGGTTGCTTTTCGCCGTGTGACCCTCCGTAGAAAACAGTACCCGTCGAGGTGTAGAATATTGATCCGAGTTTGTTTTCGCCGTAGGGTTGCTTTTCACCGTAACACCGGCCATGGCCAGGGCCAGCCGGGCCGCTTACTACGTCCATACATTTATAGGCCTAAGCATCATTCCGTCTCGACCATGACTACCCAACGGATTTAAAAAAAATGTATTTGAAACCGAAGTTAAAGAGCTATTTGACCAAACGAAAACAAAGGTTTTCTTTCTTGAATGATTATTGCATTTCTTCTTCTTCTTGTTCTTCATCTGCTTCTTCTTCTTCTTCTTCTTTTTTTAAAAACTTCTTCTTTCTCTTCCTCCTCCTCTTCTGCTTCTTCTTGCAGTCATGTCCATGATAATCGTATTGGAGATAATATTATGTGTTGAGAGTATGTGGGGTGAGTTTAGTCTTTTGTGGAAGAACATGACTCAAACTAGGGAACATAATTATGCACTAGTTCTAGTGTTGCAGCCAATGGGATTGGTTGGCCTTTGGGGACTTTCCTCGATGCCAGCTGTCCTCCATTTGTTTTGGCTTAGAGCGTGGGGATGTACCTAAAGAAAGGCATCACCACTATAAACAGCCCACCGGAATCGCATCTGCCTGACTGCTATCTGGCAGCCATGATCGGAAACGACTGACTAGCATACATACATACATGTAAGTGCGTGGGGTAATGAACAGCGGGTGCAGTTGGAGTGGTGATCGAATCGATGGTCACACTCAAAGTCAAACCAGTCAAGGGTTGACTGGATAACAATATGGGTTGCAAATTCACATCATGTTCTACCAGGAGAGGTTTCCATTGCATCTTTTACATGCAAGCTATCGTCAGCGTCGGGGGAGAGTAGGGGGAGGGGGCGCAGAACCCCCCAGACCCCCCCCCCCTTCCATAAATTTCAGCATTACTACTGGAAAACGTGCTACGCCCCTGCCCCCCCCCCCCCCTCTCTCTGTGCGATTGTGTGTGTATGTGTGTGCATGCGCGTGTGTGTGCATGCATGTGTGTGTGTGCATACGTTTGTGTGTGCGTTTTTAAAAAAAAAATCTCAATCTGTTGTCTCTGTGTCTGATTGTTTGTTAGCAGGCCCAGATCTGAAGAGCCTACTACATTTTGCCTCTTAAAATATTAACTAATAATAGGGAAAAAACAGGAAGGAGATGACAATATTGTCAAGTCCTATAGATCTAGTACAAAATACATTGTATGAAAGTCAGAAAAGTAATGGAGAGAGAGAGAGAGAGAGAGAGAGAGAGAGAGAGAGAGAGAGAGAGAGAGAGAATTCCATAAGCTTTTAATACCTGTTGCAGGAAACGTTGGCTTACCGTATTTTATCTGTTCCTCGGATAAGTCGACCCTCTAGCAGAAAAGGTCGACTTATCCGAAGATGGGATAAATGGACCCTCGGATAAATCAACCTTTTTTCATGGTCCGTAGTGGGGTCGTCTTATCCGAAGTCTACTGTATTTGGGACTGAGCTGTTTTCTCATTGCAGCCCTGGGAATGAAAGGACATTCCAATTATCCAGGACTTTCCAAGGTCTCCAGGACACGGGTGAACCCTGCAAACATGCAAATGGGCATAGGTAGTGGTGCGTCAACTGACCGTAGAGCAGAGGGTCAAGGTCCTCCTCCCTGGACAGGTACTGGGGGTCAATGAGGGGCGGGTCCCGGGGGTCGGTGGACCGCAGTTGGATGCTGCCCACACTGAGGGGGTGGAGGAGGGTGGAGGCACACGTGATCCCGTTCTCCCTCATACTCCGCTTGGTCACCCGGGCCGTTTCCTGAAATAGCAGCATGGAGATTGTTTTTGGCTCACAAGTGTGAGTGAACAGAATCTATGCAATAGATGTATTTGGCTCATGCTTGCATGTGAACTAAGACAATACTTTTTTTTTTATAGATCGTTTGGGCTCAAGCATGTAAACGAAACGTAAACGAAACGAGACAAGGCCTACTGAATGTTTTTGGGTCACACGTACGTGTTATCCAAACAAGTCTATGCAAAACAGATTTTTTGGCTCACACGTGTAAAATTATGAATTCCTGCAATAGATTTTTGTTTTGGGCTCACGCTTATGAGATTGTTTGATTTTGTTTGGCTCACGCGAGTTTACAAAGTAAGTCTATAGAACCTTTTCTTTTGTTTGGCTCACACAGGTGTAGTAGGGTGCAGTTTAACGCCATAGTGCGTCAGGCCAACGTTAGCTGGTCAGTCACGAGGAAGATGGTCAGTCATGAGGAAGATCCCAGACTCGCGTGCCGGTTGGTCAGTATTGATTAACTTTGAACTGATTGGCTAATCGGTGCTCCCCCTCTCCCTTGTTTGACTAGCCGTAGCGTCTCTATTTTGAATCCAGACCGGCGGCGACGAAGTTAAGTTGTAGGCCTACATTTGGTTGAAGATGTTTGTTGAGACTGACTTTGGCGATAGCCACCGCTGTGTGCTTTGTTGGGAAGAAAACGCAATAAATACGCCTACTGCCCCACGTAGTGCCTGTGACTGTCACTGAGTGCGAGACTGTCCTGTCCTTTTAACACGTGTACAATATTTTTGTTTTTGGCTCACTGCTTGTAAACGAAGTGAAGAGTGTGTAGGCCTACGCCTACTGTTAGATGTTTTGGCTCACGCGAGATAATACAAAGTGTGTCTATGCAACATAATGTTTCGTAATATGCGTGTAAATTGAGTCCTTGCGACCATTTCCCCATGTTTAAGGTTTTAAAATAAGAAAAGGTCTGTGGTAATTGACTTATTCATATTTGGAGACTTAATATCCAGCATATAAACAAAGTACAAGCAATACTTGGATTTACTGTAATGGTTACTCATTTTAAAGCTTTCTTTCTGTTGTGAAAAATAAGCTCCACAGGGAGAGAGAGAGAGGGGAGATCGAGAGAGAGAGCAGGCTGACAGGCAGATGCAGAGAGAGTAAGATCAAATTTTTTAGGAAAGATAAAGAAAGAGAAAGAGTGAGACATGCAGAGATAGACAGACACACTGACTAACCAGACAGACAGAGTCAGACATAGAGACAGAGAGGGTCGCTTCATACTTCGGGTGTGGTTTTGAACAGCACTGGCGTTTCCACGAGGAAGGTGAAAAAGTGCAGTTGCACATCGGGATAATCGGCCCTTTTCTTCTCGTCCGTGCTACCTAGGAACGCCAGGACTTCCAGACCGACCGGGGAACGAAGAACGCCTTGAGAAATGGATTAACTCTTTCACCGCCAAAGTCGCATCTTAGCACCACAGTGATTTAACACCTAGGTCACTAAAAGGCATCAAATTGGGGTCTATTATCCAAACACCCTATTGTCTTAGTTTTGGGAAGTAAGGATAGACCTTAATTTTATATATGTCACAGAAGAATCCCCAAAATTGCAGACGGAATTTGTTCTCTACCTAAGAAAATTTAATGGACATTTTTGGCTGAAATATGGCTGGCGGTGAAAGGGTTAACAGAAAGTCATACATGCAACTGATGCACTAAAGCTGTTTTTACTACCAGTGATACTACTATTATGTACACTATAAATACTATTGGAGGATTGTTTACACGATTGCGTCATCATCATCATCATCATCATCATTATCATCAATAACAACAAGAACAATTTTCACTTAATCTACCTGGACAAAAACGCAAACTCAAATTGAAGAACACACAAACACGCATCTACATGAACACAAAATGTGATTATGTAAACGCAAACACACACATACACACACACACACACACGCACGCACGCACGCACGCACACACACACACATACACCCCCCCCCCCCCAGCCATCCTCCCCCTGTGTGACCTTGGCCCAGCAGGCTGTATTTGAGGAGCTCTGTCCAGCTGGTCAGCTTGTCCTCAGTGATGCTACCACCCCACGCCACCACTCCCACCCTTACACCCAGCCATCCTCTCCCTGTGTGACCTTGGCCCAGCAGGATGTATTTGAGGAGCTCTGTCCAGCTGGTCAGCTTGTCCTCAGTGATGCTACCACCCCACGCCACCACTCCCACCCTTACACCCAGCCATCCTCTCCCTGTGTGACCTTGGCCCAGCAGGATGTATTTGAGGAGCTCTGTCCAGCTGGTCAGCTTGTCCTCGGTGATGCCAACCGAGGCGTTGATGCCGATGCCGTAGTCCGCATAGACATGGTCCTGGAGATTGGAACCCACCGGCAGGTCTGACACCACCGCAATCTGAACAATTCATAGCACTATGGGGTGAAAGCAGCCCATTGTGTGATTTAATGACAGACGATTTATTAACTATAAAAGAGTTCAGTCAAAAACTAAAGGAAAAGCGCATAATTTGTACGACGTGTTTATAAGTGTTTGTCTGTCAGTCTACCTACCATTGAGATGTAAGCAGGCCTATGGCATACGTGCCAATACGTGTCCATTCACATAATGCCTATGCACATTCTGCCTATGTTTCCGTGTCTCTGTGTTTCTGTCTGTCTGTCTGTCTGTCTGTCTGTCTGTCTGTCTGTCTGTCTGTCTGTCTCTCTCTCTCTCTCTCTCTCTCTCTCTCTCTCTCCTCTCTCTCTCTCTTTATCTCAAATCCCCACCTAGTTCAGGTGATCTCTAGGACCTATACCAGACACCATGAGGTGGGACGAACACATATGCCACCTCTCTACTACAGGCCAGAATCTCTCCCCCCCCCCCCATTTCTCTCTGTCTCTCTCTCGCTCTGCATGTCTGTCTTTTTTTTATCTCATCCCCATCACCTTCAGGGTGTTTCTTCAGGACCTATGTCAGACAACACTTAGATGTGGGCTCACATCTCTACTAATGGCTCCACTCACATATACGTAAGCCTACATTCTCTCCACCCTCTCTCTCTCTCTCTCTCTCTCTCTCTCTCTCTCTCTCTCTCTCTCTCTCTCTCTCTCTCTCGCTCTCTCTCTCTCTCTCTCTCTCTCTCTCTCTCTCTCTCTCTCTCTCTCTTTCACCTCACCCCCATTTTGTCCAGGTGTTCTTTGGGACCTATTCCAGACAACATCAAGATCTGCGGTGAACCCACGGCCCCTGCTGACAGGATAACATCTTTCCTGGCCTTGACCTTCAACACTTTGCCGTTCCGGGTCACCTCCACTCCTTCCGCTCGACCATCTTTGATTAGCACCTGCAGACAATGGATGCTTTCCTTAGTAGGAAAATGGGACAATAATGTGTGTTTGTGTGCATGTGCACGCATGTGTGTGTCTCTCTCTCTTCACAAAAAGTTAGGGAACATTTGCAAAACGCACATGTTTTACTTACTTTTATCGTATAGCTTTAAAACACTTCACAACTGGAACGCCAAACTTTGCAGTCGGATACGTAAGTGGCATGGCCTTACACTGAATGTTTAAAAGGTTTTGCGCTTGCTGTTGGTTGCTATGGAAACGTCGGTTGAAAAGGCGCCCAAATCCCCCAATCAGCATTTTTTTCTACAGAATGAATTGAACAAAACTGTACTCCGCACATGGTAGTCGGGGACTTTGATAATGAGTACAACTCAGAAAAGAACCAAATTTTAACCAATGACATGGTGCAATTAATCGCTGAATCACGATGGTTGCATAGTGAAAAATGAACCTTTCGGATCTAGGGAGAGCCCTGGCATGGCTGGTGGAGGTTGTAGCTGTGTTGAAATTGGGTCACCGACTTTAAACTCCCCCCATCAGTCATAACCAGGCTGAAACAGCGGTTCCAGACCACCAGCCAAGCCCAGGAAAGACGACAGTCAGGAGACCCAGAAAGACCACCACATGGGTGAACCAGTACCTTGCCAGGCACGCCCTGGCTGACCAGATAACCCTGACCAGCCACATCAGGCGACATCTAAGGACAGCAGCAGACCTCAACAACTCCACTCAGACAGGGTTAAGCCTCCTGCACCAAGTCCAGCTCTACGCTCGTCACCCAAAATAGCGTCTCAGGCTAACTCCAGCTCACAAAGCTGCTCACCAGGGCCGGTGTCGCCATTATGGATGATGGACACGTCAACAGGGTCATTAGTTCTGATCACTGATGAGTTTCAGATCACCCTGGATCATCCTCATGGACTCATGGAGTCTGGAAAAAGCCAGGCGAACGGTTCCATGAAGACTGCATTCAGCACGTGACAGCCCATGGCGGGGGTTCCATCATGGTATGGGCAGTCTTCTCGACTCATCACAGAACCCCACTGTACCACGTTCGAGGAAACCTAAACACTCAGACCCTAGGCCTTCTTGTTGCGGCAGCACTTTATGTGCTTGCACTAGGGACTGGGTTCCGTGATGACAATGGTCGTACTCACCAGGGTCGTGTCCCAAACAACTGGATCCAGCAGCCAGGAGGGGTACGACTAACTTGGCCAGCATATGCAGTCTGGATCTCAACCCTGAGGAAAACCTTTGAGACCAGCTGAGACATCGAGCACGCAAGAACTATTCTCCCCAACAGACACTGGAGCAGCTACTGGATTTGCTCCAGCTGGAGTGGCAGGTCATTCCACAGGAACAGACAATGAGGTTTGTGCACTGCGTGGGATGATACTGCGCAAAGTGCATGGCAAATTCTGGTGGATATACCCGTTCTTTGAGTCTTTCTCCACACTCTTAATTGACACTTTCTTGATACTCGTGAATTTTTCTGATGTTGTGATTTTCAAAAAGTAGGGTACCCCTGTTTAAAAAATTCTAAAAATGTTTCTGCTCAACAGATTGCTGTCGATCTTTGCAGGCATTTGGTCAATGCATTTAATGAACCACTGTTAAAATTGCAAGGACGTAGCTTTTGTCGTTTGTGAAATATCGACGATTTGTTAAGTGTTCCCTAACTTTTTGTGGGGGAAATATATGAAACAAGAAGAAAAGAAAGAAACAGTGACAGTCAAAGTTACAATTATGTTTTGAGATCGACATTCAATAAGCAAACATGTACTTTTTTCATCATGGGGGTGGGGAAAAAATGCTTGCGCGCGCGTGTGTTAGTTAAACCCTCGTTGTTCATACAGCTCTCACTCTCACTTTGCTATTGGCCCCAGCTTCAGGCTCGCCCGCACGTGTGTTTCAGCTCTCTCCATCCCCCTTACCCCAGTCTCTCTCACTGTTTGGTTAATTGGTCAATTCATTAGTTCATTCATTTAGTCTCTCTTTTCTCTGCCATTCATTCATTCATTCATTCTGCCTGTCTCTGCCATACATTCATTCATTCTGCCTGTCTCTGCCATTCATTCATTTAGTCTCTCTTTTCTCTGCCATTCATTCATTCATTCTCTCTTTTCTCTGCCATTCATTCATTCATTCATTCTGCCTGTCTCTGCAGCGATGCACCGAGGATGATACAATAATAGGACAAAATGTCCTCAGTTAACTGAACCAGAAATATAAAACTGGCAAAATGTCTTCGCTCATAAAAGGATAGGACAATTATTAGACACAAGCATCAAAAACTGGCGTTCAGTGGTGCGTTTACTGAAAAGAGTTTGTAAAAAGTTTCTAGAAGAAAAGCAGGAGAATGGACCAGTAAGTAAGGCAGAAAGATAGTAGGTGACAGCAAGGAAACAATAAAGGCAGAGTCAAAGAGACCGATAGATTAGAGGAAGTTAGAAGCGCAGAACTTCCAGAAAGATCAGTGCATTTGAACTGTAGAGATGGCAGAGCTCCTAGGCCTAAGTTGTAAGTTTTGATTGATCGAGACAAACATACTACACTTGTTCAAGTTGTTGGCCACCATTCCAATGTCGCTGTGGGTTGCTCTGGAGTTACAAGCGCATTCTGTGTTAACTGAAGGCCTATGTCGTGTCATCTGCGAGATGAAGAAATTGACAGAATAAAGTCCGCCAGTTCTAAGTTTCTATAGGACATCTATCTTAATGAAGGGGGGCACAACAGGACATCTATCTTAATGAAGGGGGGCACAACAGGACATCTATCTTAATGAAGGGGGCACAACAGGACATCTATCTTAATGAAGGGGGGCACAACAGGACATCTATCTTAATAAGGGGGGCACAACAGGACATCTATCTTAATGAAGGGGGCACAACAGGACATCTATCTTAATGAAGGGGGCACAACAGGACATCTATCTTAATGAAGGGGGGCACAACAGGACATCTATCTTAATGAAGGGGGCACAACAGGACATCTATCTTAATGAAGGGGGCACAACAGGACATTTTTATACTCGGTGCATCACTGGGACGGTGTGTGTGTCAGCCCTAACTCACCTTATTAACATGGGCGGTGACCGCCACATGTCTGTGTCCAGCACTAACTCACCTTATTAACATGGGCGGTGACCGCCACATGTATGTGTGTCAGCCCTAACTCACCTTATTAACATGGGCGGTGACCGCCACATGTATGTGTGTCAGCCCTAACTCACCTTATTAACATGGGCGGTGACCGCCACATGCAGGTTAGGTCTGTGTCCAGCCCTAACTCACCTTATTAACATGGGCGTTGACCCCCACGTGCAGGTTAGGTCTGTGTCCAGCCCTAACTCACCTTATTAACATGGGCGGTGACCCCCACGTGCAGGTTAGGTCTGTGCAGCACGGGGTGTATAAAGGCTCTGGAGGTGCTGTAGCGTGCACCAGACCCCTGAGTGACTTGAGTCTTCACGAAGCCTGCCATCATCATCATCGGCGTCATCAGTGTTGTTATCATCATCCTCGGCGTCATCGGGAGGGGGGGGGTATCATCATCGTCGTCATCTGTTGTTATCATCATCATTATCATCAACGTCATCATCCACCATCATCAACATCATCAAAATCATCATCACTATTGGCATCATGACGCATCATGAGTTTAATTTCTAAAGAATACTTATATAAATCACTTATGTTTATTATTATTATAATCACTCATGCATCATAATCATCACCATCGTACCCTAGCACTGACCAATCATGGAGTGGCCGTTGGGGTCAGTCAAGTCATATCCCATCTGCTGACCCCCTTCCCCTAAGGCCTGGGTCACAGCACTGGTCTCCGCTATCTCCACCTTCAGGGGACCGCCCACACCGTGGTACTCTGACACACAGAAAGCACAAAAGCAATCACGTGAAGGCATGCATATTTTGCAGAGGTGCAGGACACACATACACTCATGGGCAAGCATACCGATTCAGAAACAACGAGGCTATGAGAGGATACGACAAATTAATAAGCAAACGTAGAGAACACTGCATCCATAAAAGACACACAACTACTATCAAAGCCTCCTACGGAACTTATTTACCTAGCTTAGTCCAAGAAAGAGATACGGAGGAGCACAATAATGTTAACAAAACATCTACAACCTGAATTTCTGAGTTGAGGGTCCTGCATGTCCTCAGATTTCAGGAAAAAGGGCAGCACGTCCTTGTAGCTCCAACCTTCGGATCCGGCCTTGGCCCAGTTATCGTAGTCATGGCGACTGCCCCGGATGTAGACCATGGCGTTCAGAAGGGAGGAGCCCCCCAGCCCTTTGCCCCGCGGCCAGTAAGACTTCTGTTCAGCACAAGGTGTGGTAAAATAAACGATGTAGAAACGATGAGGCTGGGAGAGGAAGATAATGATGTTTTATACTGAAAATTCTCTGTCCCTGACTCGTTTACTGAATCGTGCGCGTCACCTACATGAAATTATCGCCCTTTCTGCGTTGCGAAGAAGCAAT
>JAGGCT020004222.1:94466-96405 GCA_017654935.2 Phymorhynchus buccinoides
CATAATCCCTGTGACTTGGGTTGGGGATGTACCCTGGGTAAGCATCTAACTATGAACAGATCTTAAGCCCAGCTACCCAGAATAGCAGCTACCCTCATCACTATCTCCCGGAAGGCATATTTCGGAAACACACATACAATTTTCTAACTCCCCCTTTCTTTAACCAAGCCGCACAGCGAATGATGGTTCATATTTCAGGAGAGTTTGACTGTTGTCCTGGCTGGCTGGTCGAACTAACTGGCTGACTATTCTATGTGCGTTACCACGGATAGCGTTTGCATGGAGGGGCCCTAGGACCCAGTTATGCATGGCCAAAGGAAACTAGGCAGTTAGCATATCTAGTCCAAGTTTGAAAATGAAGGTCGTTGGCACGGTCTCTGAGCCGAAAATGTGCTGCGCGGCTGTGATATAGCGTTTCACGCTCTATGTTCCCATGTTCTCGTCCCTTCACCCCATCCCACCTACCAATATCCACCCCCCCCCTCCCGACTCCCGTTCACCCGTCCGCCCCAAGAAACTACAGAAATAAGTTTTCTCCCAAAAACGAAATATATAATGTCGTTGACTGTAAAAGGGTTCTGCCCTAAGCAACAAGTCATGTTTACCATAGCGTGATTAAAATGTTAAGTGTAACGTATCAAAATGAAAAGGTATGCGTGTGCTCAGCCACCACAATTACCCATAGATTAGAAATGAGAGAGGTCAACCATTCCCGCTCTAACCCGGCCCTCACCCCAGTGATTCGTCTGCAGATTGTAGTCGAGCTGCGCAGTGGTGTAAGTAATACTGATTAGGGGAAGGACGGGGTAAAAAAGCGCATGGGCGGGTAAGAAGCCCACCCCAATTATCTCTGAATGAAGCAAATGTCAGTCTCATTTGCCCATTGAGATGAGGTAAGTCTACGCATTGTCAATGGGCAAATTTGACTGAAATTTTCTGTATTTCATGAGATAATTGGGGTGGGCTCTACCCGCCCATGCGCGTTTTACCCTCTTCCCCAGTCATCATTAATATTTTCACCCCAATTCAGAAAAGCACAGTTAGTACATGTGCTGTGTTGCGTGTGCGTGTGAATGCGTGTGCGTGTGCGCGCGCTGCGCGCGCGCGCGCGTGTGTGTGTGTGTGTGTAGTGTGTGGTGTGTGTGGTGTGTTGTGTGTGTGTGTGTGTGTGTGGTGTGTGTGTGTGTGTGTGGTGTGTGTGTGTGTGTGTGTGTGGTGTGTGTGTGGTGTGGTGTGTGTGTGTGTCAGATTGCACTATTTTGCTTCTCGGATTTAAAGATTTTCGGGGAAGCATGCCCCCGGACCTCCCTAGCCCTCGCACCTTCAATGCATTAGCCCCACTCTAAAAACTTAGGTACTGGTGTGTGTGTGCGTGCGGTGCGTGGGGGGGGGGGGGAGGCGGAGAGGGTGAGAGAAAAAGCGACGAGAGGATGTCGTGTGTGCGTTGTGCGCGTTTGTATGCGTGGTGCGAGTATCGCGCGGCTACCTCTGTGTGTGTATGCAATCCGTAATGAAGTTGGTTTATGCATGTGTGCATGCGTCGTAGTGTGCATGCATGCATTCTAGTTATAGGTTCTGTTTGCATATGCCATAAACGAGTAGGTATACTAATGCGCTCTCTCTCGCGCCGCAGTTGTGTGTATGTTGTGCGCGTGCGCGCGTGCCGTGTGAGTGTGCGCGCGTGTGGCAGCAAGTGTGGTATATGCCCGAAATGCCAGGAGGACCTTCATGTTCTCCTTGCTTCAATCTCTCCAATGGCTCCCTGTTGAAAAGCGCGGTTGAGTATAAACTTTTCTATTAGTTTCAAAGTCGCTGAATGGTTGGCCGCATCATATTCTCTACTGATCTTCTATCGATTTAATAATAAAGATAGATTAATTAGATAATAAATATGAAAATAAAGTATATGAAAGATAAATAGTCTAAAGGGAAAGAAAGA
>JAGGCT020004223.1:0-36203 GCA_017654935.2 Phymorhynchus buccinoides
TGTTTTCCAGAGCAGACGCTGTGGCACGTGCGAAACCTAGTCACTTTCGTCTTTATCCAAAGTGACTGGCATGCGTTCGTATTATTTGTCTAGAAAAAAATGGCGGACTCCAGCAGCCGCCAGTGATTCGGAGATGTTTCAAACAAAGAAAAACAAACCAAGCCAGAAACGAAAACATCTTGTTTCTAAGAAAAAAAACATCGGCCTGCCGCACAAGCTTTTCAAAATACTTAAATAGTTACACTGAGGATGGCCTTGCATCGTCAGAAGTTGGCCTCGGTTGCAAAAACACATGCTCACGCAGTGGGACTCTGCCATGGCAGGACTCTCTGTGGAATCATGGCGGTAGAGACGATTGCCGTCAAAAACACGTTCAATCGGCGAAACATAAGGCAGTTGCGTTTCGACTCAGAAGAGAACAATCGATTGCCGTCGTTTGTGGATGCTATGGAAAAATTTGCCATGCTACGGAAAATGAGGCTGGGTATGATTGGGACAATTGCAAGTAGCCAGGTTGACCTCCTACTACTCTTCATTTTCAGTGAGCTTTATTTGAGCGTTTAATGAAGAAAACTAACATTTTGCACCAAAACTACTCATTTCAGCTGTCCAGGTTAATCAAGAGTTGTGTAGGGGGGTAAACAGGTCTGTTGTAATCATGATGATTCACCATGTTTAGGGCTCATAATGCGTACATTTTTAGAAACCATGTCAATGGTCAACTGAGCTCGCTCTTTTCACGCCTCGTGGTGCGGCGGTCAAGTGGGTCCAAACTTAGTAGGTAGCCTTTGTTGTGGAGAGAGAGAGAGGAGACAGAGAGAGAGGAGAGAGAGAGAGAGAGAGGGTCTCCCTCTCCTCTCTCCCCAAGAAAGGCTACAGCACGGTGGAAAGGAATGAATTAGTTGCCATTCATTCAGCAAGGTGAAAATGGAAAAAATAGCAACACTATGCAATAGCAATACTTTCTTTCTTTTCTTTAAGCATCTCCTTCAGCTTGCAGACAGGCTAGAAGAATGAATTAAGATTGAACCTATGACCTCAGATCAAAGTTTTGACACCTTACCCACTGGCACCCCATATTTCAGAAGAACTTGGGTTTTTGAAATAGTTTTTAATCTTCTTTTTTTTTCTCAGATGAAACTGACAGACGAGGAGAAGCTGAAGCTTTACGAGGAGATTGTGCGGTGCCGCAAGGCTTTGGCAGAGAGCAGAATACTGCAGCGTCCGCCCCAGGAAAGCGGCACTGGCTTCATCAGAAACACACTCAGGAGGTAAAACATTTTGCGGACTAGTCACAGACCTGTTTACTGTACTCTTTTCGAGTATATTCTACTCAATTTGGACCTCTACTACTCTTCAAAACTGAAAATAATATGCTTTTTAATTCTTGATTACTACTCATTTTTTTCAGTGAACATTGTTTGATGGTTTAAATGAATAAAACTACACATTTTGCACCACAACTACTCATTTTAGCTATCCAGACTACTCATGACTTGTGTAGGGGGTAAGCAGGTCTGGTTACAGTATATTTCGGACTATTAGGCGATACTTTTTTCTCTCAGGCTAACACCCCTGTGCCTTATAATGTGACTGATGGAATAGTAAGAAAATAGAGTAACAAAATATGAAATGTGGGTAAAATTGGGGGGGTGCGCTGAAAAGTACGGCACATGCCTTTGAGAGACTTTGAATGGGAAAAACAATCAGTGTTTGAAACATGGAGTTTCCTAAGGCCCAAAAAAAAAAAAAAATGTTGGTTTTTCGCTTGTTTCCCGACCGACCCTAGTTTTTGGCCGTCGCCCCTAAACCTTTTTTTGAACGAAAGTAAGCGAGCAAACAGAAACACAAAAACATCATAAGTGGCAAAAAGTATACACAGTTTTTTTTTATCATTTATTAGAAAAAATTAAATTAATTCACACACGTGGACCGAACACAAGATTTTTTAAAAAAGAAAGAAAAAAAGCCTAGTAGTAGTACCTACCTACCCTATTTTTTCAAACTGATGAAACCCCAAACAGACAATTTTTTTTTTTGGGGCGACGAACGAAAATTGTGTTTTACGTCCTCTTGGTCTGGATCAGACACATATAGGACATTTGTAAATACAAATAATATGGTGGGAACGATACTGGAGGCAATGCCCGGAGGCAGTAACGAAACCAGTAAAGTCCCGATTTTTTTATATTATTAATACAGATAGCTGTAGCGGTGACCACGCCTCGGTTTAAACCTCATCGGCTATGGCACCGTGGTTTTTTTGGGCCTAAGCTAAATGCTTTTAATAAAACTTTCCAAGGACAAAGATGATTGTACACTGCTGTGCATGGTGGCAGAGAATGTTAATCTAGAGTAAGAATTTTATTTGAATACTGCTCTGATCTTTTCTTTTTTTTTGTCAGTGCTATTATTGCTATGATGTCTTGAATTCCTCAGATATGAAAATGATAAACAATGTTAAAATGTCCCCTACATTTCTAAAAATGTTGCAGATTGTTTTTGTAACCTTGTTGCTAATTTTGCTTTGTTGATGTTCAGCATCACATTTTTTTTAATTTTATTGGTGAAAACAACAGGTTGCTTGAGATTTTAATTAAGTCATTATTATCAGAAAGACCTTGCATGATAGGATTATAGTCTTGGCATCAATAACAGTCCTAGAAAATCTACTATTATGTACATTTTTGACAACACTCTGTGACAGACTCACTGACAGATAAGTTTATAAGCCATCCCTTCAGTTGGATAGCATTCCTTTTCTCCACAGAATGGAGCAACAAAAGGATGGGGGGGGGGGGGGGGGGGGGGGGTGGGGGGGGGGGAGGGGGGGGGGGGGGTTGGGGGGGGGGGGGGGCGGGGGGGGGGGGTGGGGGGGGGGGGGGGGGGGGGGGGGGGGGGGGGGGGGGGGGGGGAATGACCTCAAGTTATGGAAGACGCTAGTCCGACTGGCGTATTTGTAAAAGAGAACACAGTACACTGAACTTTTGTCATTGCTTCTGGGGCTGTGGGTGGATGCCTTGTGCCTCCATAAAGGGAGCTGGACGACCCCACCCCCTTCACGAGTCTCTCGCCGGGTTCTTTTCGCACAAATGTTCCCCCACCTTCTGGAAGTTTCTATGCTTGTAACTTCCTCTAATCTGCCACTCTCTTTTGACTCTGCCTTTTCCCTTTGCTTTCTATCATCTACTACCTTTCTGACTTATTGGCCCATTCTCCTGCCTTAAAAAAAAAAAAAAAAAATCTTCCAACTAATTTTTCTCCTTTGAGCTCCTACGAAATCGGAATGTGTCGGCTGTATGCAGCGGGGAGACCAGTGAAAACTGAAAACTGGACACATAATCAGGGCTCCCAATTTACCTGTCCCGCAAAACAAGGGGTCCCAGGGACTCTTTCACTTATAGTATAGAGGGTCCTAGAAGCGGGATAGAGAGTCCCAGTGGCATTGCGAATGCCGAAAAAATAATTTTTCTAGTGCATCCCTGGGACCCCCTGCACATTCTTTTAGAGGGTCCTTTAGAATTTTAGTACTTCATAGACCTCCAAATGAGGGTCCCTGGGAGCCCTGATAATGTACCTTGCCCCATTATGGCCATATGGCCTGGGAAAACAGAAGAAGAAGAAGGAGAAGAAGTCATTGCTTCTTTTTACTTCTCTCCCCACAGACTGACCAAGACCAAGCTGGACAAACTGCGGAGCTACGCCAGCAGTGATGCGGGCAGCAACTTCACCGTGGACTTCTGGTCGTACAGCAAGAGCCCCCTGCGCCAGTCCCTCACCCTCATCCACTCCCCGCCCCAGGAGGAAACCGCCATCAAGATGTTCAACTGCATCCTCATTTATTCCGGCATTGAGGAGTCTGGTGAGTCAATGATGATGATGGTGGTGATTTTTTGATTTTTTTTTGCTGTTCCAACTTCTGGCCTGTACAGTAGCGTTGCTCCCATGCCGCTCGTGCCGAGTCCCAACTCCCAGCCACACCGAGGCTTGTTCAGGTCGCAGAATCCGAGACCAGGCTTGTCCAAGGGGAGCAGAATCTATGTTAAGACCATCAGGAGGCAAACCACCAGAGGATCGAACTTCAATGTTCTAAGGCTATTCAGGACTCACCTACTAGGCAACCAACCGAGGAGGCACTGCATTTCTGCTGAGTCACTTCGGTGGGAGTTCAGTAGAGCCTATTCAGGACAACACCTACTAAGCCCCCAACTCTGCTTCGACACTTATTCTCTTAGTCGCGGAGTGAGCGTGAGTTAGGTCCTCCTCCGAGGGCCGCCTCCACGACTGTCCACCGACAGCTCCCCAGAACACAACTGCATCCCCTTGACTTTGACCCGATTGCACCAAGGCATAGACTGGATTGGAAGCTGAAACTGAGGTCACCAAGAGAGCACGGCATTGCAAAGCCACAGAATTTGAACATTTGTCTTTTTAATGACTGATTGATGGAAATGAGGCGGATGACTGATGATGATGATGATGCCATCAAGATGTTCCGTATCGGTCTGAGCTGGTAACAGGACTGTACTCTATGTTTCCTTTTATAATGATATCTTGTAAGTTGATGACCATTTTGATGACTGGTGATGCCTGCAGTGATGTTTTGAAATTAGAGCTAATTTATTCCGTCATTGAAGCGCATCCGTTGAGCGGATGAAGGTCGACGATGAGGTTTCAGTCTTCCCATAGCCACTGATGGGTGATTGCCTTCAAGATGTTTCAACTGCCTATCCTGGGATTTATTTCGTGACATTGAAGAGTCCTTCGCAAGTCGCTAGATTAACCATGAAGTGATTGCCTTTAATTATGTTTCAACAATCCCTCATTTATTTGTGTGCCTTGGCAACACGGACTGGGAAGGTCGATGATGATGATGGTGATTGGTATTCCGATGATGATGATCAACTGGATCCTCATTGTCTGTGTGCCGGCAGCGGACACAGACGAGGACCAAGTCATGATGATGATGGTGATGGTATTCGAGATGATGATGATAAATGCCATCCTCATTTTCTTGTGCGTTGCAGCGGACACAGACGAGGACCACGTAACCATGATGATGATGATGATGGTATTGAAGATGATGATGATAAATGGATTGACGTTGTCAAGTGTGGCTTGCAGCGGATTTATTTTCGAGGATTGAAGTGTCTGGATGATTGATAACGGTGGATGGTGAACGCCATGAAGATGTTCAACATGCATGGACGTTGTATTGTGGCGGCATTGAACAGAATCTGGTATGACAATGATGATGATGATGATGGTGATTTGCCTTCAAGATGTTCAACTGTGCATTATTGGTATTGAAGATGATGATGATAAATGGATGGACCGTGCATTGCAGAATCTGGGACGAGGACCACGTGACCATGATGATGTATGACTTCATGGTATTGAAGATGATGATTTATTCCAAATGGATGGACGTTGTCTGTGTGGCTTGCAGCGGACATCAGACGAGGACCACGTGACCATGATGATGATGATGGTATTGAAGATGATGATGATAAATGGATGGACGGTGATGATGGTGATGGCTTGCAAGATGACACAGACTGCATCCTCATTTATTGATGCATGATGAGTCTGGTAGTTGAAGATGATGATGATAAATGGATGGACATTGTCTGTGTGATGTGCAACTGCATCCTCATTTATTCCGGCATTAAAGACGAGGACCACGTGACCATGATGATGATGACGATGGTATTGAAGATGATGATGATAAATGGATGGACATTGTCTGTGTGGCTTGCAGCGGACACAGACGAGGACCACGTGACATGATGATGATGACGATGGTATTGAAGATGATGATGATAAATGGATGGACTTTGTCTTGCCTTGCAGCGGACACAGACGAGGACCACGTGACCATGATGATGATGACAATGGTATTGAAGATGATGATGATAAATGGATGGACATTGTCTGTGTGCCTTGCAGCGGACACAGACGAGGACCACGTGACCATGATGATGATGACAATGGTATTGAAGATGATGATGATAAATGGATGGAAATTGTCTGTGTGCCTTGCAGCGGACACAGACGAGGACCACGTGACCATGATGCAGAACGTCATGCTGAAGTGTCTGGAGAGATGACTTTCTCTGCAACGAGTTCTACCTGCAACTGGTCAAGCAGACCACCGACCACCCAGGTCAGAACGGAAAATACACTGCTGTCGATATTGTGTCATCTCTCTTTCTCTATGCACACGTTTCTTCACGCTTTGTGCGGTTATGTTGTGGTACGTTCATTTGTTGCTGTGACAATGGTATTGAACATGATCATGGTACAGTGGAACCTCCCGTATAAGACCTCCCATTATAAGACTCCCTCCCAAATAAGACCTACTTCTCTGAGACATTGCCCTTCTTTGTAAGTATTGAAATTACCTCCATTATAAGACCCCCTCCCTTATAAGACCTCATTTTGTGTGATTTTTGAAGGTCTTATAAGGGAGGTTCCACTGTACCATTTTGCTTTGGTTATGTTCAGTGTGATTCTTTGTGACTTTCATGTGTAATGTTTACCCCCCCCGTATTCTGTACTTAAGGCGATACAGACAGACCACTATTTTACGACCCTCTGTTAAGCGACCACCTCTTTTTGAGACCGGATTTTTTGGGATGCATTTTACTATGTACACGACCTCTCTTGAACGACTTACGACCACCACATTTGTTGGTATGACCGTTGCTGCTGTCTGCATAGTGACCGAGCAATGGTATTACACCCACTTGGGCCTGACAGCGGAGTCCTTCCCTTGTTTAGAAAAGATGGCGGAAAGCGTAGGAACAGCACGAAAACCACTGACTTTGAAAAAGAACACCCACTGACTTTGTTTGCCGATTAAAAGAAGTCGGCAAAGTGACTTGTAATGATCGATTGCAAAATCCTATGCATATGGAAAGACCCAAAACCAGTTTTATGGTCATTGTTGTGTGCATGAAAGAAGAGAGTATGAACTGTGCTGAACTTTTGACTTTGACGGCTGCCATGAAAACCTCCGTCATTGACCCCTTCAATTTACGACTTTCACATTGTTGTGTGTTTAACATAGAACATGTACTATTTCCCACATTGAGACTCCTGCACGTTATGATATGATTGAATATATGTGACCCAGCACCACGTATTAAAGAGATGGAAACCCGGTTGTTCCGTGGTTTTAGTGGAACCTCTTATCGCAAAACTTTCTGAAAAAAATGCATATAATGAGGTCTTGCTGTTCTGTTGTCGGGGATTGTTACTTACTATGGCTTTGAGACTCAGGGATCATCTCAGCCAGAGCATTTGAACACTACAGTGCAAATGCATATGGATAGAAAAAGGAACACTACTGTGTGAATAAAACCTATGATTACCCCACCACGTGATTTCTTCGGGGGATTTTGACTGATGATGTCCGTGCTGGGAGCAGTGTAAGGGTTAGAGAGATAGATGTACTGTATGTTTTATTACTACAGTGGAAACCTCCCTTATAAGACCTTCAAAAATCATCCCAAATGAGGTCTTGTAAGGGAGGGGTCTTATAAGGGAGGTAATTTTAATACTTACAAAGAAGGACAATGTCTCAGAGAAGTAGGTCTTATATGGGAGGGAGTCTTATAATGGGAGGTCTTATAAGGGAGGTTCCACTGTACTAAGGCAATACTTTTTTCCCCAGACTGAAGGGCCAGCCACACGTCAGCTAAAATCGTACGACTGCGCGATACGATTCGATCACGTGATCTCGAAGCGCGAATCACATTTGTTCTTGGAGACCACGTGATCGAATCGTATCGTACAGTCGTACGATAATAGTGGACGTGTGGCTGGGCCCTTAACCCTTTCAACCACCAGCCATGTTTCAGCCAAAACATACCATTAAGCTTAAGTCTGTAAGAAAACAATTTACAGTGAAACCCGTTTCTGCGAATATCAGTGGAGAGGGCCAATTTACTCGTGCATGCTCGTTCATGTATTTTATCATTTTGGCAACCCTGACGAACCTATCAATCGTACGCCTGCCTCACATCTAAAATTGCGTGCTGGTAAAGTGTGAAAAAGACAGAAAAACTGACACCTCATTACCCAACAAAGCATGGTTTAAGCCCAGTATCCTGTACCATAGGGTGTTCTAATGCCGATGTATACACTTTAAAACGTTTATTGGCGTGATAAGGGTTAAAACATAAAATCCACACACGCGCTTTAAGAGACCTTTAAAATTTCCCGGAAGTCACAAGATCAGTGTGCAAAGAGTGAGTCCAGTGTCATCTGCTTGCGCTGCAGACACCCAAGTTGTTATATCGGCCAATCAGAATGCCGCTTACGTATCGAGGGGTCAGTATAGATGGCGATGCTGTTGTCAGTGTGTTCTCGTTCTAGGTAAGTGCAAGAAAGATTGACTTTGGGATGGCGGTGTGGTTGTAAGTGCGTTCTCGTTCTAACCGTGTAGTTTTTGCATAAAAGCCCTTTGGGAGTCAATAAATTGTACGTTATATGCAAGTTGCTCAGTGTAGCGAGCTCGTGTATGCAGAATTATTTAACAAGGAAAAAGAAGGCCTGTGGTCTTACCATTGAAACCACTCGTTAAAAGCTATATCGTTTAAACCGTAACTCGTACTTAATGGGTAACCCTTTATCTGCAATATTGGGAAATCCTCTGTGACATGTATATACATTAGGTTTTTCCTTAACCTCCCAAAATGAAGAAAATACAGTCTTCCAATAACTGACCCTCATTTGATGCCTTTTAGTGACATGGGTGTGGTGTATTGCGACATTGGCGGTGAAAGGGTTAAGTCCCCTGTCCTTATAATGTGACCAATAAAATAGTAAGAAAATATGTGATGCAGTACGCGAATACCCAGGGAAAGTCGGCCAGCCACAAGAGAGTTAGAGAGAAAGATAGAGAGATTTTAGATTTATTGAAAAATTGTTCAAAATAGGTTATTAGAGATAGATGAAATCTGTGTTTTGCCTGTTAATCTGTTGTTCTCTGGCCTTTCTGAAAATATGGTAAGAAAGGCAATCATTTAGAAAATTAGCAATTAACCTGTGCTGCAGAACATTTAGTAACAACATCTGGATTTTGCAAAATCTTGGGCATGCCTTTACAGTAAAAAAACACCCAAAACGGTATAAATGTTGATTGTTTTCATGTTGCATTGGTTTTTCCCCTTTGTTGTGTTTTGTAAATAAAACAAATCTGAGTTTGAATGACATCATCTTGGAATGTTACTCTCTGCTTCTCTTTCTTCCTCTCGCTCTTCCAGCTGATTCAGCCTCTAAAACATTTTCTTTAAAAAATAAAAATGAATGTTTATTGGAATGCTGATGTATTTAGCCTTTATTCTTCCTCTCAGTGTTTTGCAGCAAGCTTATATGAATGCTATTAGAATGTCGCCCAAAACTTTAAAAAAAATTCTTGCAAAGAATTGCACTACATTTTTTAAAATTATTTTTGTTGTTGTTGACCCCAAACTCTTATCTTTTCTAAGTGTCTTGCCTTGTTATTAAATTTTTTTTTCTCGGAATGTTGCCCCAACCTTTGTCCTGGATTTCATCTTTTTTTGTAAAGTCTTGTAAAACAAAAAAAATGGATGAAATGAAAAGGGGAGGTAACTCTCTGTAAATTAGTTCCCATCCATCCACCAAAGTTGCTTACGACACCCATGCCTAGCACTGCGCGAATAAGAGCCAAAGGGGAGCAAACTTCCTCATCCTCTTCTTTTGACTCTTATTCACGCAGTGGTAGGCTGGGGGTGTCGTAAGCAACTTTGGTGGAGGGGGGCTAGTTTACGGAGAGTTCTCTCCCTTGTTCATTTCACCGTCTCTTCTTTTAGTCTCGCTGTTTCAGTCTTTGATCAATGGTGTGGATATTTGAGTGCTGCTTTTTTTTAGTTTGCGCGTTGTAATTTGTCTTAAAAAAAATATTGATGTGAATTGTGTGACCTAGCACCACGAAAGGGACACTAAGTGTCAGAACATTCTCTTTCTAATGATATAAAAAACATTCTTGCATCCTTTTTTGTTCCAGAGTTATGAGCATTTAAAGTTGGCAAGGTGACTGTCAGCCATTTTGAGAAATCACAGTCTAAAGTCTAACCTAGCCTAAGAAAATACATCAGCCTACAAATTTTAAAACACTTTTTGGAATATTTAGAGACCATATTAAAGACTATCCTTTATGGATATCAAATATAAGATTTAAGATAGCAGGAAAATACTCATAACTCCAAATTGATCAAAATGAGATTTTTGACTTCGCAAGCCTGTTGTGACGGAAATAGCCCAATGTCCCTTTCGTGGTGCTGGGTCACAATTGTTCGTTTGACTCTTTTGCCAAAAGCTTAACCTCTGTGGTGTTTTTGCAGACGGTTAATTTGACCGTTAATGACAATTTTGCCTTGTGTTTGCTCGCCTCCTGTGTGTGTGTGACGCGCATGCTTGTAAATGTTGTCTTCTTCTTCTTCTTCTTCTTGCCTTGTACAGATGGGAAAAGTGAAGCTAAAGATAAGAAACATTTTGCATGTAAGTATTGTTGTGTCTTTCTCTTGTGTTTTTATGCTTAAGTTAGTGTCATCATTCATATGCCTCGACTTTCATTGAAAATCATATCGTTGGTAAAATTCACAAACCTCGTTTCTTAATTTCGGTAGTTTTGAGAATTAAAAAAAAAAAAAAACGGTTTTAAAAATTAACCGCGTTTACCCTAACTATGATGAATATGTTGTTCAAGACATTGCGAGTTCAGTCCTTTTTTTTTTAATACTTGAAAAGAACGAAGATACAAGGTTTTTGTCCTTTTAGTAGATCTGAATTTGGGACTTAGAGTTTTTCTTCTATTTACACAACCTCATTTACCCCAGATAGAAAGTCATTAGAGATATGAGCTTTTGGTGGAAGGTGGCGGGGAAAATGAGAGAGCTGACTATGTATCGAACTCAAAACCCCCAAAAATCGAGATACGAGGTTTGTGTATTTCACCAACGATATTGTGTTTTATTCTTTAATTTTAAAAAAAATTGTGCTTTTTGGGGGTATATCTTTTCTTTTTTAAATGTATCGGTATGGTTTCAAAAAGATGGGGAAAAAGAAAAAAGTCAATTTTGTGCATGGTGTTATTGTGTGCATGCGCATTGATGCTGTGTTTACTGTTTTTTTGTATTTGTAATATGAATGTTGTGAGGTGTGTGTGTGTGTGTGTGTGTATGCATGTGTATATGTGTATGGTGATGGGGAAAAAGAAAAAAGTGTGTGTGTGTGTGCATGCTTGCGTGTGTGCATGTGCGCATGTTTATGCATGTCTATTACATTTGTTGGATGCGCTTGCATGAATATCATAGCATGTTTTCAAGCCGTGTGTAATCACTTCATACAAGCGTTCCAGACTCTCTTACCCTCCTCCATACAATAGACGATTTCATTTCTTTCAAGGATAATGCCTCCCGATAAATTGCGTACATTATTATGATGATAATAATAATGATGTTGATAATGAGGAAGGTCACAATGAAATTGATGGTAACGATGCTAATAATAATTTAAAAAAATCTTAAACAGACTGCAATGTCACTGGAACATACAACAAACAACTACACGACAAGTGTAAAGTGACGTTATTTTACTCACAAGAGACAAAACAAAACTACTGGATATTTCGGCGAACGCGCCTTTATCAACACAGACAAACAAGAAAACAGCAAATATAGCAAAAGGAACAAAAAGCAGGCAAGAAAAGGAGAAAAAAATCAACAAGATAAAAAAACAATACTTCCCCTCTACAGTCCAATGCGTAAATGATGCTAATAATGATGATGATGATGGTGATGATGGTGGTGATGATGATGATGTTGATGATGATGGTGAGAATGATGATGATGATGATGCTAATAATGATGATGATGATGATGATGCTAATAATGATGATGATGATGATGATGATGATGATGATGATGATGATGATGATGGTGGTGATGATGGTGGTGATGGTGGTGATGGTGGTGGTGATGATGATGGTGAGAATGATGATGCTAATAATGATGATGATGATGATGATGATGATGATGCTAATAATGATGATGATGATGATGCTAATAATGATGATGATGATGATGATGCTAATAATGATGATGGTGATGCTAATAATGATGATAATGATGATGATGATGATGATCTTTATCGTCACAGATCCCAACAGCGTGGTGAATCGGCGGTCGTGGCAGCTGCTGTTGGTGACGTGCGCCACCTTACCCCCGGCCAACTCCCGCGTCTACAAGTATGTGCAGGTCCACCTGAAGAAATGTGCCATGGACACGACCTCCGACGAGGGGAAATTCGCCAGATTCTGTCTCAAGGTGAGTTAGAGAGAGACAGACAAACAGAGAGAGGGATGGAATGAATCGGAGAGATAGAGAGGAAGAGAGCGTGTGTGCCAGAAAATGAGGAGACAAACAAACAGAGAGAGGGATGGAAAGAATCGGAGAGATAGAGAGGAAGAGAGCGTGTGTGCCAGAAAATGAGGAGAAACTCAGAGAGAAGGGTGAATGCAGAGAGAGAGAGAGAGCGAGTGAAAGACAGCCAGAGTAAGAGGGACAGATAAACAGGCAGACAAACAGAGAGAGGGATGGAAAGAAACAGAGGGATAGACAGGAAGAGAGAGTGTGCAAGAAAACGACAAAGAAACTCGGAGAGAGAAAGGTGAAGGCTGAGAGAGAGAGAGTGAAATAGAGCCAGTATGAGTTTCTTGTCATTAGAAATGTGGCATGGACATGACCTCCGATGAGGGGAAATTCGCCAGATTCTGTCTCAATGTGAGTAAGAGAGACAGATAAACAGACACGCAGACAGACAAACAGTGAGAAGGATGGACAGAAAGAGAGCGTGTGTGCAAGAAAATGACAGAGAAACTCGGAGAGAAGGGTGAAGGCAGAGAGAGAGATAGATAGATAGTGAAAGACAGCCAGTATGAGTTTCTTGTCATTAGAAATGTGCCATGGACACGACCACTGAGGAGGGGAAATTCACCAGATTTTGTCTCAATGTGAGTAAGAGAGACAGATAAACAGACACGCAGTGAGAGGGATGGACAGAAACAGAGGGATAGACAGGAAGAGAGAGTGTGCAAGAAAACGACAAAGAAACTCGGAGAGAGAAAGGTGAAGGCTGAGAGAGAGAGAGTGAAATAGAGCCAGTATGAGTTTCTTGTCATTAGAAATGTGGCATGGACATGACCTCCGATGAGGGGAAATTCGCCAGATTCTGTCTCAAGGTGAGTTAAGAGAGACAGATAAACAGACATGCAGATAGACAAACAGTGAGAGGGATGGACAGAAAGAGAGCGTGTGTGCAAGAAAATGACAGAGAAACTCAGAGAGAAAGGTGAAGGCAGAGAGGTGGTGTGTGAGTGAGAGAGAGAGATGGTGAGAGAGAGAGGGAGATGGTGAGTGACACTGGACACTGGAAAACTTTATTTGAGAGAGAGAGAGAGATGGTGAGAAAACTTTGAAAACTTTAACTTTATTTTTCAAGTCTTCCAATCTGTCCTTGAGAGAGAGAGAGAGAGAGAGAGAGAGAGAGAGAGAGAGAGAGAGAGAGAGAGAGAGAGAGAGAGAGAGAGAGCACGCGAGAGAGAGCTCTTTTTGAAATAAAGAGCAAGAAAGAGAGAGAGACAGAAGAAAGGATGAGAGAGGAGTTGTGTGGGAGGAGAGCAATGGGGCTTTACACTACTTCTTGCTGACACGAAAGGGCGATAATTTTAGGCCCAAGCTACTCATGCCACCTAGCGACGAGTCAGGGCAGATCATTTTGTTATGGCTATAACAACATGGGTGCAACTTTTCCTGGTATACAAGAATTTCCTGTTTTTGAATTTTACCAGAAAAGGAATTTCCTTTTTTTTTAAACTTGTCAAACAAGATCTTTTGTGTGTCTACTGTATTTTTCAAACACTTTATAATAAGCATTTGTGTAAATTGTGGAAAAAGCAAACTAAAATACCTTAATAAATAAATTTCTGCTTCAGCTGCAGGGGGACATTGGGTCATTTCAGGGTTTTTTCATTTTGTGTAGTTGCAACCATGTAATTATGCTACTACTTCATGACAGGCAAGGGTGATAATCTTAAGTAGGTGGTGCTTGCATCTCAGGGCAACAAGACAGGGGCAGAGAATTGTCAGTAGAAAGCCTCATTGCTGGAGAGACAAAAGGCTTAAAGGCTAAGAGAGAAAGTTGGTAAGAGCAGGGAGAAATCCCGCTGCCTGGTATGGCCAAATTAATAGCTAGGTTTTCCAAGTGTGCCCCCCCCCCCCCCCCAACAAAAACATAAATAAAATAAGTTGGGTAGGCGCTGCACTTGCGGTGACGCGCTCTCCAGGGGAGAGCAGCCCGAATTTCACAGAGATAAGTCTGTGACTAGAATATGCCAAATACCAATACCAATAAATACCAATTAAATGAAATGGTAATGTTCTTTCTTTGTTACTTGTAAAATTCCCCACGTTTTTCCTTACTCTTTTGAAGTCTTTACTTGCAATTCTTTTCCAGTGCCTGACGAGAACGGTGGAGAAGAAAAGACGGAAATTCCCGCCCTCCGTGCGAGAGATTCAGTGCATTATACAGAGGTGAGTAAAAAGAAAATTTCTGTTGAATTTAGCTATCAATTATCTGACTTCTTTGTTGCTGTATGGAGGCTTTCAGTGGGACAATCCTACAAGAAACTAGAGGGTTTAGACGCTAGACCACCAGCCGCGGGGCAGCATTTTCGTGTCCAGTGACTTGATCGTTGATCTATGATCTTGATTTTCGATCTTGGTCTAGATATCCTTAGAACCTATCCACAAGCAGAATTTGAGTGTCCTAGGTCCCTGCGTTCAAACATTATCGTGCCAGGTGCTCGGCAGCATCTTTGGATCCAGTGACCTTGACCTTTGACATATGACCTTCATTTTTTAATGTGGCCAAGATATTCTTAGTTCCTAGCCGCATGCATAATTTGAGCGTCCTAGGTCCCTCCGTTCAATCGCTATCGTGGCAGGTGTTCAGCAGCATTTTCGGTGCCAGTGACCTTGACCTTCGACCTATGACCTTCATTTTTGAACTTGGCCTGGATATGTTTAGTACCTATCCGCATCCATCCTAGGTCCCTCCGTTATCGTGCCAGGTGTTCGGTAGCATTTTCGGCTCCAGTGACCTTGACCTTTGACCTATAACCTTCACATTAGAATTTGGCCGAAATATTCTTAGTGCCTATCCTCATGCAAAATTTGAACATCCCAGATCCCTCCGTTCAATCGTTATCGTGTTAACATATAGTTACATAGATAGTCAGGAACAGAATCCACTACTAAAAACATTACCAGCTTCGCTCTCTTCAGTCGCGGCTGGTAATAATGCCGGAACTATCCATCATGGGGCAGTGAAGGGGTTAACCCTTTCATCGCCACTGTCGCCTCTTGGCGCCACAATAATTTAACACCCATGTGACTGAAAGGCATCACATGAGGGTCTGGTATCCAGTGACCTTATGTTAATGTTGAGAGGTAAGGATAGGCCCTACGCTATGCATGTCAAAGAGGAATCCCCAATATTGCAGACAGAATCTTTTCTCTACCCAGGTAAGTTTAAATGGTAAATTTTGGCTGATGAATGGCTAGTGTTGAAAAGGGTTAAGACGGATAGTGTCTTTTACCTTAAAAAAAACATTTCAAATTGTTCGCAGGAAGCTGATAACCCAGAGGATATTTTTCCTGAACGGGGACCAGCGCGTGGTGGAGTTTGACTCGGCGGCGACATGCGGGGAGGTGATCAAGACCATCAAAGCCAAGATCGGCATGAGGTCTGACGCCGAGGGCTTCTCCATCTATGAAGTCATGAGCAGTTCAGGTATTTTTTTTAGAGAGAGAGATAGAGAGAGAAGGACAGGCATGGGAATTGTCAGAGACAAAATACTCTGAACCCCCCCCCCCCCCCCCCCCCCCCCCCCCCCCTCATTTTTTACAGCGTTAAAATATATTATCATAGAAATTGAAGTATTTAGTAACTGAAACTTTGCTCCCAAAAAAAATTTCAGCAGAAATCCACGAATTCGCGTACAATTCCCATGCCTGAAGGAGATTTAGAGAGAATTGTAAGGCATTTGTGTCCGTTGTGCTTAACAAACCATCTTAGTCTTTGAGCTAATGCTTTGGTAAATATATGAGAGATAATTCTTGTTTTTATGTAACTATATTGAAAAAAATGTTTGCCATTCATAAGTGATCCTTTCGCATATACATAACATATTCACGTCTTTATAACGCTCATTATTACTCCAATGCTTTTTTGGGGTGGGTGGGGGGTGGGGGGGGGGGGGGTCTCTCCCCCCCCTTCTTCTTCTTATTTTTTCTTCTGTGTCTGTATTGAATGATTTATTAACTGCTTAATTTATTTATTGCTCATCTGCCTGTCTTTATCAAGTTAAAAAAAAGAGGAATGGATGTATGCTAAATGTAAACTGCATGTATATGTTTGCTTATGTTTGATTCATTCATTCATTAAAAAAGTTTGAAAAAAAAAAATAGAGAAAAGAGAGAGGGGGAGAAAAAGAGGGAGGGAGAGAAAATAAATGTTGTGTTTATTGACATTTCATTTTTTTAATCTTTTTGTCTTGATTTTAGTGGTAAGCTTGGTTGGATGTCTGCTGCACGTGGTCTTTATTTTGTAGTTAGAACTCGTATAAGATGCACATGATATTTATTGTGTTTGTGCAGTTTCATGCTGTTTTATTTAACTATTTTATTTTATTGTAGGAGGGTGGAGAGAAAAAAAAGAACCAATGTTTGAATAACTTTTGATCAGCCAAAGACATCAAAATATCTTTAGAAACAACCAAACCACACACATACACAAAGAAATAAAAAATTAAAAAAACACCCCAAAAAACCAAGTAAATGAAAAAATAATTAGAAAATAATGTTTTACTAACAGAACTGCACCAAATACTAACATTTTCAAAAATCTATTAGATGAATATGATGAATGATTATCTAAAACCTTGCAAATCAAGATAGTACTTGTGGCGGTGCCATAGCCGATGAGGTTTAACCCAGGCGTGGTCACCGCTACAGCTATCTGTATTAATTTTTAAAATCGGGACTTTACTGGTTTCGTACTGCCTCCAGGCATTGCCTCCAGTATTGTTCCCACCATATTTGTATTTACAAATGTCCCATATGTGTCTGATTCAGACCAAGAGGAGGTAAAACTCCATTTTCTCTCATTATCTAAAACCTGAGTGCACGATAAACCTTGTACTTTATCAATGATATTATTAAGGATGGGACGTTTGAAAGCCTAACGGCTATGTTTGAGTCCCTATATCCTAACCTAACCATCCTAACCTAAATGAACAACTGAATCAGCAAGGAGTGCTGGATTATTTTGATAGAAAGTAAAACGTCTTGCACCTTTGACTACACATCACATTATTCCATTGACTACACATCACAAGGCATGACTACCTACTCCAAACCATAAAACATAGTGCAGATGGGTGAATGTCAGATGTAGATTTGAAAATCTTGGGAGTGTGTTTGTGTGTGTGTGTGTGTTTGTGTGAGAGTCTGGTGTGTGTTTCTGGTGTATGTTTTTGTATGTATGTTCCCTAGCTTCACACACTTTATAAGGCATGGCGATCATTGAGAAACACTCCTTTATAGATACATCTCTGTATTGTTAAAAATCTTTACTGGTGTTGCACTGCCTCCGGGCATTGCCTCCAGGATCGTTCCCACCATCTTTATATCTACTAATGTCCCATATGTGTCTGTTCCAGACTGTAGGACGTTAAATTAAACAGATTTTCCTTCTGAGAAACACTCAGTTTGAAGTCGAAAATCATATCCAGTGGGTTTTTTAAATTGTATTCCAGCATCGTACACGTCGCGAGGCATGGCGGCAGACGAGCGGATGTCTGACACCATCAGCAAGTGGGAAAGATTGGCACGAAGCGGGGCTGTGCAAGAGTTCAGGCTGGACTTCAAGGTAACACAGAGAGAGAGGAAAAGGAGAGAGAGAGAGAGAGAGAGAGAGAGAGAGAGAGAGAGAGAGAGAGTTTTTTTTTTTTTGTGTATGAAATTTTTCTATAGTTTAACAATGATGCAAGAACTCTAGCATTGTTGATGATGAAATCTATAGCTTTTTGTACATTTGCAGTACAGTGGAACCTCCCTTATAAGACCTTCAAAAATCATCCAAAATGAAGGGAGGGGTCTTATAAGGGAGGTAATTTTACTACTTACAAAGAAGGGCAATGTCTCAGAGAAGTAGGTCTTATGTGGGAGGAGTCTTATAGTGGGAGGTCTTATAAGGGAGGTTCCACTGTATACGTGTTTGACTAATATTATTCTCAAACAGGCTTCATAAATGCATTCAATAACAAATTTACATATCTTACTTTGATATATTTCTTTTGTGTGTGTGTGATACTTATTTCTTTGTTTTTCTTAGGCATCAAAGAAATCTTATCTGCCAGAAGTCATTAATCTTTTTTAAAAATTATTTACTTCTCTTTTCAGAAACGTCTGTTCATTGAACCCTATGTGAACCTAAACGACCCAGTGGAGTGTGACTTGGTGTTCCACCAGCTGATACAAGATGTGTTTGAGGAGAGGATACCTATCACTCCTGGAGAGGCTGTGAGTTAGAGAGAGAGAGAGAGAGAGTGTGTGTGTGTGTGTGACTTGGTGTTCCACCAGCTGATACAAGATGTGTTTGAGGAGAGGATACCTATCACTCCTGGAGAGGCTGTGAGTTAGAGAGAGAGAGAGAGAGAGTGTGTGTGTGTGTGACTTGGTGTTCCACCAGCTGATACAAGATGTGTTTGAGGAGAGGATACCTATCACTCCTGGAGAGGCTGTGAGTTAGAGAGAGAGAGAGAGAGAGAGTGTTGTGTATGTGTGACTTGGTGTTCCACCAGCTGATCCAAGATGTGTTTGAGGAGAGGATACCTATCACTCCTGGAGAGGCTGTGAGTGAGAGAGAGAGAGAGAGAGAGAGAGAGTGTGTGTGTGTGTGTGTGTGTGTGTGTGTGTGTGGTGTGTGTGTGTGTGTGTGACTTGGTGTTCCACCAGCTGATACAAGATGTGTTTGAGGAGAGGATACCTATCACTCCTGGAGAGGCTGTGAGTTAGAGAGAGAGAGAGAGTGTGTGTGTGTGTGTGTGTGTGTGTGTGTGTGTGTGTGTGTGTGTGACTTGGTGTTCCACCAGCTGATCCAAGATGTGTTTGAGGAGATAATACGTATCACTCCCTGGAGAGGCTGTGAGTTAGAGAGATAGAGAGAGAGAGGACCTGTGTGGTGTGTGTGTGTATATGTGTGACTTGGTGTTCCACCAGCTGATCCAAGATGTGTTTGAGGAGAGGATACCTATCACTCCTGGAGAGGCTGTGAGTTAGAGAGAGAGAGAGAGTGTGTGTGTGTATGTGTGACTTGGTGTTCCACCTGCTGATGCAAGATGTTTGAAGAGAGGATACATATCACCCCTGAAGAGACTGTGAGTTATAGAGAGAGAAAGAGAGAGAGAGGTGTATGGTCCACCAACTTTTTTTAAATTTTCCTAAGAATTACAAGGTCGTTTTTTTTTTTTTTTATAAACAAACAAACAGTAGTTTTCCATTTTAGTGTCCGCATTGCGCAACCCTGAGTCGCTAAAAAGTCTGTGTGAGACAGCATGACTAGAAATATTGGAAGACTGAAGAGAGAGAGAGTGAAAGGGTTTTCGGTTTTATAAATGTGTGACTATGTATGATTATGTATGACTATGACTTTGTATGATTATGTGTGATTATGTATATGATATCAGATTGCTCAACTGTGTTTTTATTTTCTCTGTATTTCCAGGCTCATCTGTGTGCCTTGAAGATCCAGTCAGAGATTGAGGACATGAGAACTGGAGACATCAACTATAGGTATGTCTGCTGATGGCATTGGTTTTTGTTTTGTTTTTGGGGGTTTTATACTTTTTTGACGTTATCCACATCTAAAAAAAACCTGAAACAGACTGCAACATCACTGGAACATACAACAAACAAACAACTACACGACAAGTGTAAAGTGACGTTATTTTATTCACAAGAGACAAAGCAAAACTACTGGATATTTCGGCGAATGCGCCTTTATCAACACAGACAAACAAGAAAACAACAAACAGCAAATATAGCAAAAGGAGCAAAAAAACCAACAACCATCGTTATCCACATCTGACAAATCTTGTAAAGCAAAAACTAGCATTTCAGATTTGTGACATCAAAAGCTATGACAACGTCATCAATGACGTCATAGTTGACATGGGGGCTGACAGGGAAGGGGTGCAGTGTATGTGTGCGCGTTAACCCTTTCACCGCCAGCAAGTATTCAGCCAAAATTTTCTGTCAAAATTACCTGGGTAAATAAAAGTTGGCATCTGCAATACTGTGAATCCCACTTGCTGACTTGTGACTCCTTGTCTCCCAAAATCAACAGCATAAGGTCCTTTGATAATAGATCCTAATTCACATGCCTTTGTAGTGACGTGGATGTTAACCCTTTCACTGCCAATGCCGCATTTTTGTTTTTTTTTCACCACAGTGATTGAACACTCATGTCATTAAAAGTCTTGAAATGAGGGTCTGTTATCCAATGATCTTGGGTTCTTAATTTTGAGAGGTAAAGAAGGATACCACGCCTTATTTCAAATATATCACACAGAAGAATCCCCAATATTGCGAGACCAAAAATCTGTTTTTCTATCCAGGTAAATTTAATGGAAAATTTTGGCTAAAATATGGCTGGCGGTGAAAGGGTTAAATCAGTGTGGTGCAAAAATGCGACATTGGCGGTGAAAGGGTTAACAGTGTTCACGGTTGGACAATAATCCTCAATAAAAATGTTGTGCCCTTTCAGCGGGGTGATGCGCATTTTGCCGCGGTCGTTGCGGGGCCAGGTGCGCGTGGAGGACATCGTGACCATGCACAAGACGGTGCTGGACCAGAGTCCTCAGCAAGCCATCACCTCCTTCATCAACGTGCTGAGAGGCTGGTGCCTCTTCGGGGCAACCATCTTCCCCGTCTGTGTGAGTGATTCTTTCTATGGTTCCTTTTCTTGAGTTTTAATGAATAACTTTTAGCAATACAAGCAATCTTTGTGGACCAGAGTCCACAGCAGGCCATCACCTCCTTCATCAACGTGCTGAGAGGGTGGTGCCTCTTCGGGGCAACGATCTTCCCCGTCTGTGTGAGTGATTCTTTCCATGGTACCTTTTCTTGAACTATGTTAACTAACTTTTAGAGATCTTTGTGGACCAGAGTCCTCAGCAAGCCATCACCTCCTTCTTCATCCACGTGCTGAGAGGATGGTGCCTCTTTGGGGCTACCATATTCCCTGTTTGTGTGAGTGATCCTGTCTCTCTGCCTCTGTCTCTCTTTATCTCTCTTTCTCTGGACCAGAGTCCTCGGCAAGCCATCAACCCCTTCATCAACGTGCTGAGAGGATGGTGCCTGTTTGGGGCAACCATCTTCCCCTTCTGTGTGAGTGATCCTGTCTCTCTGCCTCTGTCTCTCGTTCTCTGTCTCTGTCTCTCCTTATCTCTCTTTCTCTGGACCAGAGTCCTCGGCAAGCCATCACCTTCTTCATCAACATGCTGAGAGGATGGTGCCTGTTTGGGGCAACCATCTTCCCCGTCTGTGTGAGTGATTCTGTCTTTGTCTCTGTCTCTCTTTATTTCTCTTTCTGTCTCTGTCTCTCTCTCCTTATATCTCTTTCATTGGACCAGAGTCCACAGCAAGCCGCCACCTCCTTCATCAACGTCCTCAGAGGGTGGTGCCTCTTTTTTTAGCCACTGCATGCGTTAGTGATTCTTTCCTTGGGTATTCTCCGTCTGTCTGTCTCTCAAATCTTCAACAGGTCATCTTCATCAACGTGCCTAAGAGACAATGTCAATAATGTCTGACGTTGTCGTCTTCCCTGTACGCTTCATTGTTATGCATTGATTACCGTATTTTTGAGATTATAAGGCGATACTTGTTCTCCAGACTAAAACCCCTGTGCCTTACAATGTGACTGATAATATAGTAAGAAACTATGATAATAACAGAATCTGAATTTTGTGTAAAATTTGGGGGGGGGGCCTTATGGTTTAAAATAAATATGGAAGTTATGTATATGTCAATATCTACACGAGAAGGCTGATTGAATGAATATACAGCGAGTAGTGTGCTGATTTCTGTGTGAATGTTTTCACTCTGTTCACTAAACACCTGTTTTGTGTTGAAGGATCCCCCCGTGGGGATACTGGGGTGTCTTTCGTACAAATAGTTCCCCCACCTTCTGGAAGTTCTGTGCTTGTATCTTCCTCTAATCTGTCACTCTCGTTGACTCTGCCTTTTCCCTTGCTTACTGTCATCTGCTATCTTTCTACCTTGCTGGTCCTGTTCTCCTGCCCTTTTTTCTATGAATTCTTACATACATTTCTTCAGCCGAAGTCGGACATGCTGGGCCTAACTATTTCTTAGTTAGGCGCATACATAGCGGCAGCATGACGCATCTACGCTCATGTGACAGGAAACTGTTTGAGCGAACGAAGAAGAAGAAGAAGTGTTGAAGGATTTTGTGATGTGCGTGTGACCTGTGTGTGCAGCAAACCTACACCTCCTCCATGCCTAAGAACCTGCTGCTGGCTGTTCACGAGCGAGGCATCTCCCTGCTGGAAATGCACTCCTTTGTAAGTGAAACACTCCCCAGTAAGTACAAAGGTCTTTACATAATTATGTGACCCAGCACCATGAAAGGGACATTAAGTCGCTGGGCTAGTTTCTCACAACAGGCTTGCAAAGTCAAAAAAAAAATTTTTTGTCAATTTTGAGTTATGGTTATTTTCGTGTTCTCTAACATCTTATCGTTCATATTTATAAAGGATAATCTTTAATAATGGTCTCCAAATGGTCTTATAAGTGTTTTAAAACGAGTAGGTCAATGCATTTTCTTCAGCTAGGCTAGACTTTGGACCTGAAGCGAAAGCTGGAAGAGTGACGAAGGGAAGTAACTCGAAAAACGTGGTTTGGATTTTAAAAAAACATGGATTTAGATCAGTTTTAGACTGAGAAATCGCTGTTCCGAGAATAATCGGAACTAGGCCCTGACTGGCGTTCTCCTGTTCCAAGAATACTCAGAATTCATCCGCAATGAGTTAAGGGGAGTAATCTCATGGTGTGTGGGAATGACCTCGCTTGACAGAGTTGATCAAACAGGAAGTTGTTACACTCGTTTAATTAGCCTATTTGCAGTACTCCTCGTAGACACACTCAGTTTGTGTTTCTCGCATCTGTTCTCTATCAAGCCATCTGGGTCAATCTCAATGTTTATTCCCTTTGCGAGTTCGCGAAGCTCTGTGAGTTCGATCAGTTTGCGGCCACTTACGACCGATCACCCCTCTGTCTCTTAAAAATGTTTGCAAGTCGCTCACTCGCTCGGTAGTTTCACCCTTCAACGCCATGATTGTTACGATTTGACTGACTTGGCCAAGGTAGAGTACTCTAATTTTCACATAGTGCTCTCCCCTGTACTCCACTGGAGACTAGGCAGTCCCCGGACCCCTGCCTCTCAGGTTTTCCAGAATTTTGTAGTAGCACCCGTGGAAATGAGGATAATAAACAAATAATAATAAAATGATCGAAAAAATAAAATAAAGGGGAAAATATTCGAGAATTTTCAGAAGAATAAAAAAAAAAAAATATAAAAACAATAATTCGATAAAAATTTTTTTTTGAGATAAAAAAAATGAATAAAAGAAAAAAGATTAATAATGAAAAAATAGAGAAAATACATGAAATAATAAAAGATGAGAAGATTAAAATAAAGATTTTATAATTGCATACTAGGACATTTACAACTGTGGCTTACTCACAAAATTTCTGAAAACCTGGGCCGGGGTCGTGGACTGCCTAGTCCTCCAGTGGAGTACAGGGGAGAGCACTATGTGAAAATTAGAGTACTCTACCTTGGCCAAGTCAGTCAAATCGTAACAATCATGGCGTTGAAGGGTGAAACTACCGAGCGAGTGAGCGACTTGCAAACATTTTTAAGAGACAGAGGGGTGATCGGTCGTAAGTGGCCGCAAACTGATCGAACTCACAGAGCTTCGCGAACTCGCAAAGAAATAAACATTGAGATTGACCCAGATGGCTTGATAGAGAACAGATGTGAGAAACACAAACTGAGTGTGTCTACGAGGAGACTGCAATAGGCTAATTAAACGAGTGTAACAACTTCCTGTTTGATCAACTCTGTCAAGCGAGGTCATTCCCACACACCATGAGATTACTCCCCTTAACATTGCGGATGAATTCTGAGTATTCTTGGAACAGGGAGAACGCCAGTCAGGGCCTAATTACGATTATTCTCGGAACAGCGATTTCTCAGTCTAAAACTAGAATCTAAATCCTATGTTTTTTAAAATCCAAACCACGTTTTTCGAGTTACTTCCCTTCGTCACTCTTCCAGCTTTCGCTTCAGTCCAAAGTCTAGCCTAGCTGAAGAAAATGCATTGACGTATTCATTTTAAAACACTTATATAACCATTTAGAGACCATATAAAAGATTATCCTTTATAAATATGAACGATAAGATGTTAGAGAACACGAAAATGCCCATAACTCAAAACTGACGAAAATAACATTTTTGACTTTTCAAGCCTGTTGTGAGAAACTAGCCCAGCGACTTAATGTCCCTTTCATGGTGCTGGGTCACATAATTATGTAAAGACCTTTGTACTACTGGGGAGTGTTTCACTTACAAAGGAGTGCATTTCCAGCAGGGAGATGCCTCGCTCGTGAACAGCCAGCAGCAGGTTCTTAGGCATGGAGGAGGTGTAGGTTTGCTGCACACACAGGTCACACGCACATCACAAAATCCTTCAACACTTCTTCTTCTTCTTCGTTCGCTCAGACAGTTTCCTGGTCACATGAGCGTAGATGCGTCATGCTGCCGCTATTATATGCGCCTAACTAAGAAATAGTTAGGCCCAGCATGTCCGACTTCGGCTGAAGAAATGTAAGTAAGAATTCATAGAAAAAAAGGCAGAAGAACAGGACCAGCAAGGCAGAAAGATAGCAGATGGCAGTAAGCAAAGGGAAAAGGCAGAGTCAACGAGAGTGACAGATTAGAGGAAGATACAAGCACAGAACTTCCAGAAGGTGGGGGAACTATTTGTACGAAAGACACCCCAGTATCCCCACGGGGGGATCCTTCAACACAAAACAGGTGTTTAGTGAACAGAGTGAAAACATTCACACAGAAATCAGCACACTACTCGCTGTATATTCATTCAATCAGCCTTCTCGTGTAGATATTGACATATACATAACTTCCATATTTATTTTAACCATAAGGCACCCCCCCCAAATTTTACACAAAATTCAGATTCTGTTATTATATTTTCTTACTATATTATCAGTCACATTGTAAGGCACAGGGGTTTTAGTCTGGAGAACAAGTATCGCCTTATAATCTCAAAAATACGGTAATCAATGCATAACAATGAAGCGTACAGGGAAGACGACAACGTCAGACATTATTGACATTGTCTCTTAGGCACGTTGATGAAGATGACCTGTTGAAGATTTGAGAGACAGACAGACGGAGAATACCCAAGGAAAGAATCACTAACGCATGCAGTGGCTAAAAAAAGAGGCACCACCCTCTGAGGACGTTGATGAAGGAGGTGGCGGCTTGCTGTGGACTCTGGTCCAATGAAAGAGATATAAGGAGAGAGAGACAGAGACAGAAAGAAAAATAAAGAGAGACAGAGACAAAGACAGAATCACTCACACAGACGGGGAAGATGGTTGCCCCAAACAGGCACCATCCTCTCAGCATGTTGATGAAGAAGGTGATGGCTTGCCGAGGACTCTGGTCCAGAGAAAGAGAGATAAGGAGAGACAGAGACAGAGAACGAGAGACAGAGGCAGAGAGACAGGATCACTCACACAGAAGGGGAAGATGGTTGCCCCAAACAGGCACCATCCTCTCAGCACGTTGATGAAGGGGTTGATGGCTTGCCGAGGACTCTGGTCCAGAGAAAGAGAGATAAAGAGAGACAGAGGCAGAGAGACAGGATCACTCACACAAACAGGGAATATGGTAGCCCCAAAGAGGCACCATCCTCTCAGCACGTGGATGAAGAAGGAGGTGATGGCTTGCTGAGGACTCTGGTCCACAAAGATCTCTAAAAGTTAGTTAACATAGTTCAAGAAAAGGTACCATGGAAAGAATCACTCACACAGACGGGGAAGATCGTTGCCCCGAAGAGGCACCACCCTCTCAGCACGTTGATGAAGGAGGTGATGGCCTGCTGTGGACTCTGGTCCACAAAGATTGCTTGTATTGCTAAAAGTTATTCATTAAAACTCAAGAAAAGGAACCATAGAAAGAATCACTCACACAGACGGGGAAGATGGTTGCCCCGAAGAGACACCAGCCTCTCAGCACGTTGATGAAGGAGGTGATGGCTTGCTGAGGACTCTGGTCCAGCACCGTCTTGTGCATGGTCACGATGTCCTCCACGCGCACCTGGCCCCGCAACGACCGCGGCAAAATGCGCATCACCCCGCTGAAAGGGCACAACATTTTTATTGAGGATTATTGTCCAACCGTGAACACTGTTAACCCTTTCACCGCCAATGTCGCATTTATGCACCACACTGATTTAACCCTTTCACCGCCAGCCATATTTTTTAGCCAAATTTTCCACTAAACTTACATGGATAGAAAAAAGATTTTGTCCGAAATATTAGGGATTCTTCTGTGATATATTTGAAATAAGGCGTATCATTACCTCTCAAAATTAAGAACCCAAGATCATTGGATAACAGACCCTCATTTCAAGACTTTTAATGACATGGGTGTTCAATCACTGTGGTGCAAAAATGCGACATTGGCAGTGAAAGGGTTAACATCCACGTCACTACAAGGCATGAAGTTAGGATCTATTATCAAAGGACCTTATGCTGTTGATTTTGGGAGACAAGGAACAAGTCAAGGGGGATTCACAGTATTGCAGATGCCAACTTTTATTTACCCAGGTAATTTTGACAGAAAATTTTGGCTGAATACTTGCTGGCGGTGAAAGGGTTAACGCGCACACATACACTGCACCCCTTCCCTGTCAGCCCCCATGTCAACTATGACGTCATTGATGACGTCATAGCTTTTGATGTCACAAATCTGAAATGCTAGTTTTTGCTTTACAAGATTTGTCAGATGTGGATAACGATGGTTGTTGGGTTTTTTGCTCCTTTTGCTATATTTGTTGTTCGCTGTTTTCTTGTTTGTCTATGTTCATATAAAGGCGCATTCGCCGAAATATCCAGTAGTTTTGTTTTGTCTCTTGTGAATAAAATAACGTCACTTTACACTTGTCGTGTAGTTGTTTGTTTGTTGTATGTTCCAGTGATGTTGCAGTCTGTTTCAGGTTTTTTTTAGATGTGGATAACGTCAAAAAAGTATAAAACCCCCAAAAACAAAACAAAAACCAATGCCATCAGCAGACATACCTATAGTTGATGTCTCCAGTTCTCATGTCCTCAATCTCTGACTGGATCTTCAAGGCACACAGATGAGCCTGGAAATACAGAGAAAATAAAAACACAGTTGAGCAATCTGATATCATATACATAATCACACATAATCATACAAAGTCATAGTCATACATAATCATACATAGTCACACATTTATAAAACCGAAAACCCTTTCACTCTCTCTCTCTTCAGTCTTCCAATATTTCTAGTCATGCTGTCTCACACAGACTTTTTAGCGACTCAGGGTTGCGCAATGCGGACACTAAAATGGAAAACTACTGTTTGTTTGTTTAAAAAAAAAAAAAAAAACGACCTTGTAATTCTTAGGAAAATTTAAAAAAAGTTGGTGGACCATACACCTCTCTCTCTCTTTCTCTCTCTATAACTCACAGTCTCTTCAGGGGTGATATGTATCCTCTCTTCAAACATCTTGCATCAGCAGGTGGAACACCAAGTCACACATACACACACACACTCTCTCTCTCTCTCTAACTCACAGCCTCTCCAGGAGTGATAGGTATCCTCTCCTCAAACACATCTTGGATCAGCTGGTGGAACACCAAGTCACACATATACACACACACACACACAGTCTCTCTCTCTCTATCTCTCTAACTCACAGCCTCTCCAGGAGTGATACGTATTATCTCCTCAAACACATCTTGGATCAGCTGGTGGAACACCAAGTCACACACACACACACACACACACACACACACACACACACACACACACACTCTCTCTCTCTCTCTAACTCACAGCCTCTCCAGGAGTGATAGGTATCCTCTCCTCAAACACATCTTGTATCAGCTGGTGGAACACCAAGTCACACACACACACACACACACACACACACACACACACACACACACACACACACTCTCTCTCTCTCTCTCTCTCTCTCTCACTCACAGCCTCTCCAGGAGTGATAGGTATCCTCTCCTCAAACACATCTTGGATCAGCTGGTGGAACACCAAGTCACACATACACACACACTCTCTCTCTCTCTCTCTCTCTAACTCACAGCCTCTCCAGGAGTGATAGGTATCCTCTCCTCAAACACATCTTGTATCAGCTGGTGGAACACCAAGTCACACACACACACACTCTCTCTCTCTCTCTCTCTAACTCACAGCCTCTCCAGGAGTGATAGGTATCCTCTCCTCAAACACATCTTGTATCAGCTGGTGGAACACCAAGTCACACACACACACACACACTCTCTCTCTCTCTCTCTCTAACTCACAGCCTCTCCAGGAGTGATAGGTATCCTCTCCTCAAACACATCTTGTATCAGCTGGTGGAACACCAAGTCACACTCCACTGGGTCGTTTAGGTTCACATAGGGTTCAATGAACAGACGTTTCTGAAAAGAGAAGTAAATAATTTTTAAAAAAGATTAATGACTTCTGGCAGATAAGATTTCTTTGATGCCTAAGAAAAACAAAGAAATAAGTATCACACACACACAAAAGAAATATATCAAAGTAAGATATGTAAATTTGTTATTGAATGCATTTATGAAGCCTGTTTGAGAATAATATTAGTCAAACACGTATACAGTGGAACCTCCCTTATAAGACCTCCCACTATAAGACTCCTCCCACATAAGACCTACTTCTCTGAGACATTGCCCTTCTTTGTAAGTAGTAAAATTACCTCCCTTATAAGACCCCTCCCTTCATTTTTGGATGATTTTTGAAGGTCTTATAAGGGAGGTTCCACTGTACTGCAAATGTACAAAAAGCTATAGATTTCATCATCAACAATGCTAGAGTTCTTGCATCATTGTTAAACTATAGAAAAATTTCATACACAAAATAAAAAAAACTCTCTCTCTCTCTCTCTCTCTCTCTCTCTCTCTCTCTCTCTCTCTCCTTTTCCTCTCTCTCTGTGTTACCTTGAAGTCCAGCCTGAACTCTTGCACAGCCCCGCTTCGTGCCAATCTTTCCCACTTGCTGATGGTGTCAGACATCCGCTCGTCTGCCGCCATGCCTCGCGACGTGTACGATGCTGGAATACAATTTAAAAAACCCACTGGATATGATTTTCGACTTCAAACTGAGTGTTTCTCAGAAGGAAAATCTGTTTAATTTAACGTCCTACAGTCTGGAACAGACACATATGGGACATTAGTAGATATAAAGATGGTGGGAACGATCCTGGAGGCAATGCCCGGAGGCAGTGCAACACCAGTAAAGATTTTTAACAATACAGAGATGTATCTATAAAGGAGTGTTTCTCAATGATCGCCATGCCTTATAAAGTGTGTGAAGCTAGGGAACATACATACAAAAACATACACCAGAAACACACACCAGACTCTCACACAAAAACACACACACACACACAAACACACTCCCAAGATTTTCAAATCTACATCTGACATTCACCCATCTGCACTATGTTTTATGGTTTGGAGTAGGTAGTCATGCCTTGTGATGTGTAGTCAATGGAATAATGTGATGTGTAGTCAAAGGTGCAAGACGTTTTACTTTCTATCAAAATAATCCAGCACTCCTTGCTGATTCAGTTGTTCATTTAGGTTAGGATGGTTAGGTTAGGATATAGGGACTCAAACATAGCCGTTAGGCTTTCAAACGTCCCATCCTTAATAATATCATTGATAAAGTACAAGGTTTATCGTGCACTCAGGTTTTAGATAATGAGAGAAAATGGAGTTTTACGTCCTCTTGGTCTGAATCAGACACATATGGGACATTTGTAAATACAAATATGGTGGGAACAATACTGGAGGCAATGCCTGGAGGCAGTACGAAACCAGTAAAGTCCCGATTTTAAAAATTAATACAGATAGCTGTAGCGGTGACCACGCCTCGGTTAAACCTCATCGGCTATGGCACCGCCACAAGTACTATCTTGATTTGCAAGGTTTTAGATAATCATTCATCATATTCATCTAATAGATTTTTGAAAATGTTAGTATTTGGTGCAGTTCTGTTAGTAAAACATTATTTTCTAATTATTTTTTCATTTACTTGGTTTTTTGGGGTGTTTTTTTAATTTTTTATTTCTTTGTGTATGTGTGTGGTTTGGTTGTTTCTAAAGATATTTTGATGTCTTTGGCTGATCAAAAGTTATTCAAACATTGGTTCTTTTTTTTCTCTCCACCCTCCTACAATAAAATAAAATAGTTAAATAAAACAGCATGAAACTGCACAAACACAATAAATATCATGTGCATCTTATACGAGTTCTAACTACAAAATAAAGACCACGTGCAGCAGACATCCAACCAAGCTTACCACTAAAATCAAGACAAAAAGATTAAAAAAATGAAATGTCAATAAACACAACATTTATTTTCTCTCCCTCCCTCTTTTTCTCCCCCTCTCTCTTTTCTCTATTTTTTTTTTTCAAACTTTTTTAATGAATGAATGAATCAAACATAAGCAAATACATATACATGCAATTTACAGTTAGCATACATCCATTCCTTTTTTTTAACTTGATAAAGACAGAGGCAGATGAGCAATAAATAAATTAAGCAGTTAATCAATCATTCAATACAGACACAGAAGAAAAAAAATAAGAAGAAGAAGGGGGGGGAGAGACCCCCCCCCCCCCCCACCCCCCACACCCACCCCAAAAAAGCATTGGAGTAATAATGAGCGTTATAAAGACGTGAATATGTTATGTATATGCGAAAGGATCACTTATCAATGGCAAACATTTTTTTCAATATAGTTACATAAAAACAAGAATTATCTCTCATATATTTTCCAAAGCATTAGCTCAAAGACTAAGATGGTTTGTTAAGCACAACGGACACAAATGCCTTACAATTCTCTCTAAATCTCCTTCAGGCATGGGAATTGTACGCGAATTCGTGGATTTCTGCTGAAATTTTTTTTTGGGAGCAAAGTTTTCAGTTACTAAATACTTCAATTTCTATGATAATATATATTTTAACGCTGTAAAAATGAGGGGGGGGGGGGGGGGGGGGGGGGGTCAGAGTATTTTGTCTCTGACAATTCCCATGCCTGTCCTTCTCTCTCTATCTCTCTCTCTAAAAAAAATACCTGAACTGCTCATGACTTCATAGATGGAGAAGCCCTCGGCGTCAGACCTCATGCCGATCTTGGCTTTGATGGTCTTGATCACCTCCCCGCATGTCGCCGCCGAGTCAAACTCCACCACGCGCTGGTCCCCGTTCAGGAAAAATATCCTCTGGGTTATCAGCTTCCTGCGAACAATTTGAAATGTTTTTAAGGTAAAAGACACTATCCGTCTTAACCCTTTTCAACACTAGCCATTCATCAGCCAAAATTTACCATTTAACTTACCTGGGTAGAGAAAAGATTCTGTCTGCAATATTGGGGATTCCTCTTTGACATGCATAGCGTAGGGCCTATCCTTACCTCTCAAAATTAAGAACATAAGGTCACTGGATACCAGACCCTCATGTGATGCCTTTCAGTGACATGGGTGTTAAATCATTGTGGCGCCAAGAGGCGACAGTGGCGATGAAAGGGTTAACCCCTTCACTGCCCCATGATGGATAGTTCCGGCATTATTACCAGCCGCGACTGAAGAGAGCGAAGCTGGTAATGTTTTTAGTAGTGGATTCTGTTCCTGACTATCTATGTAACTATCTATGTTAACACGATAACGATTGAACGGAGGGATCTGGGATGTTCAAATTTTGCATGAGGATAGGCACTAAGAATATTTCGGCCAAATTCTAATGTGAAGGTTATAGGTCAAAGGTCAAGGTCACTGGAGCCGAAAATGCTACCGAACACCTGGCACGATAACGGAGGGACCTAGGATGGATGCGGATAGGTACTAAACATATCCAGGCCAAGTTCAAAAATGAAGGTCATAGGTCGAAGGTCAAGGTCACTGGCACCGAAAATGCTGCTGAACACCTGCCACGATAGCGATTGAACGGAGGGACCTAGGACGCTCAAATTATGCATGCGGCTAGGAACTAAGAATATCTTGGCCACATTAAAAAATGAAGGTCACATGTCAAAGGTCAAGGTCACTGGATCCAAAGATGCTGCCGAGCACCTGGCACGATAATGTTTGAACGCAGGGACCTAGGACACTCAAATTCTGCTTGTGGATAGGTTCTAAGGATATCTAGACCAAGATCGAAAATCAAGATCATAGATCAACGATCAAGTCACTGGACACGAAAATGCTGCCCCGCGGCTGGTGGTCTAGCGTCTAAACCCTCTAGTTTCTTGTAGGATTGTCCCACTGAAAGCCTCCATACAGCAACAAAGAAGTCAGATAATTGATAGCTAAATTCAACAGAAATTTTCTTTTTACTCACCTCTGTATAATGCACTGAATCTCTCGCACGGAGGGCGGGAATTTCCGTCTTTTCTTCTCCACCGTTCTCGTCAGGCACTGGAAAAGAATTGCAAGTAAAGACTTCAAAAGAGTAAGGAAAAACGTGGGGAATTTTACAAGTAACAAAGAAAGAACATTACCATTTCATTTAATTGGTATTTATTGGTATTTGGTATTTGGCATATTCTAGTCACAGACTTATCTCTGTGAAATTCGGGCTGCTCTCCCCTGGAGAGCGCGTCACCGCAAGTGCAGCGCCTACCCAACTTATTTTATTTATGTTTTTGTTGGGGGGGGGGGGGGCACACTTGGAAAACCTAGCTATTAATTTGGCCATACCAGGCAGCGGGATTTCTCCCTGCTCTTACCAACTTTCTCTCTTAGCCTTTAAGCCTTTTGTCTCTCCAGCAATGAGGCTTTCTACTGACAATTCTCTGCCCCTGTCTTGTTGCCCTGAGATGCAAGCACCACCTACTTAAGATTATCACCCTTGCCTGTCATGAAGTAGTAGCATAATTACATGGTTGCAACTACACAAAATGAAAAAAAACCCCTGAAATGACCCAATGTCCCCCTGCAGCTGAAGCAGAAATTTATTTATTAAGGTATTTTAGTTTGCTTTTTCCACAATTTACACAAATGCTTATTATAAAGTGTTTGAAAAATACAGTAGACACACAAAGATCTTGTTTGACAAATTTGAAAAAAAGGAATGTCCTTTTCTGGTAAAATTCAAAAACAGGAAATTCTTGTATACCAGGAAAAGTTGCACCCATGTTGTTATAGCCATAACAAAATGATCTGCCCTGACTCGTCGCTAGGTGGCATGAGTAGCTTGGGCCTAAAATTATCGCCCTTTCGTTTGTCAGCAAGAAGTAGTGTAAAGCCCCATTGCTCTCCTCCCACACAACTCCTCTCTCATCCTTTCTTCTGTCTCTCTCTCTTTCTTGCTCTTTATTTCAAAAAGAGCTCTCTCTCTCTCTCGCGTGCTCTCTCTCTCTCTCTCTCTCTCTCTCTCTCTCTCTCTCTCTCTCTCTCTCTCTCTCTCTCTCTCTCTCTCAAGGACAGATTGGAAGACTTGAAAAATAAAGTTAAAGTTTTCAAAGTTTTCTCACCATCTCTCTCTCTCTCTCAAATAAAGTTTTCCAGTGTCCAGTGTCACTCACCATCTCCCTCTCTCTCTCACCATCTCTCTCTCTCTCACTCACACACCACCTCTCTGCCTTCACCTTTCTCTCTGAGTTTCTCTGTCATTTTCTTGCACACACGCTCTCTTTCTGTCCATCCCTCTCACTGTTTGTCTATCTGCATGTCTGTTTATCTGTCTCTCTTAACTCACCTTGAGACAGAATCTGGCGAATTTCCCCTCATCGGAGGTCATGTCCATGGCACATTTCTAATGACAAGAAACTCATACTGGCTCTATTTCACTCTCTCTCTCTCTCAGCCTTCACCTTTCTCTCTCCGAGTTTCTTTGTCGTTTTCTTGCACACTCTCTCTTCCTGTCTATCCCTCTGTTTCTGTCCATCCCTCTCACTGCGTGTCTGTTTATCTGTCTCTCTTACTCACATTGAGACAAAATCTGGTGAATTTCCCCTCCTCAGTGGTCGTGTCCATGGCACATTTCTAATGACAAGAAACTCATACTGGCTGTCTTTCACTATCTCTCTATCTCTCTCTCTGCCTTCACCCTTCTCTCTCCGAGTTTCTCTGTCATTTTCTTGCACACACGCTCTCTTTCTGTCCATCCTTCTCACTGTTTGTCTGTCTGCGTGTCTGTTTATCTGTCTCTCTTACTCACATTGAGACAGAATCTGGCGAATTTCCCCTCATCGGAGGTCATGTCCATGCCACATTTCTAATGACAAGAAACTCATACTGGCTCTATTTCACTCTCTCTCTCTCAGCCTTCACCTTTCTCTCTCCGAGTTTCTTTGTCGTTTTCTTGCACACTCTCTCTTCCTGTCTATCCCTCTGTTTCTTTCCATCCCTCTCTCTGTTTGTCTGCCTGTTTACCTGTCTATCTTACTCTGGCTGTCTTTCACTCGCTCTCTCTCTCTCTCTGCATTCACCCTTCTCTCTGAGTTTCTCCTCATTTTCTGGCACACACGCTCTCTTCCTCTCTATCTCTCCGATTCTTTCCATCCCTCTCTCTGTTTGTTTGTCTCCTCATTTTCTGGCACACACGCTCTCTTCCTCTCTATCTCTCCGATTCATTCCATCCCTCTCTCTGTTTGTCTGTCTCTCTTAACTCACCTTGAGACAGAATCTGGCGAATTTCCCCTCGTCGGAGGTCGTGTCCATGGCACATTTCTTCAGGTGGACCTGCACATACTTGTAGACGCGGGAGTTGGCCGGGGGTAAGGTGGCGCACGTCACCAACAGCAGCTGCCACGACCGCCGATTCACCACGCTGTTGGGATCTGTGACGATAAAGATCATCATCATCATCATCATTATCATCATTATTAGCATCACCATCATCATTATTAGCATCATCAGCATCATCATCATCATTATCAGCATCATCATCATCATCATTATTATCATCATCATCATCATCATCATCATCATCATTAGCATCATCATTCTCACCATCATCATCATACACCACCATCATCATCCATCACCACCATCAATCACCACCATCATCATCATCATCATCATCATCATCATCATCATCATCATCATCATCATCATCATCATCATCATCATCATCAAAATCATCAGCATCATCATCATCATCAGTCCACCATCATCATCAACATCATCATCATCACCAACCATCATCACCATCATCATCATCATTATTAGCATCATTTACGCATTGGACTGTAGAGGGGAAGTATTGTTTTTTTATCTTGTTGATTTTTTTATGCTCCTTTTCTTGCCTGCTTTTTGTTCCTTTTGCTATATTTGCTGTTTGCTGTTTGTTTGTCTGTGTTGATAAAGGCGCATTCGCCGAAATATCCAGTAGTTTTGTTTTGTCTCTTGTGAATAAAATAACGTCACTTTACACTTGTCGTGTAGTTGTTTGTTTGTTGTTTGTTCCAGTGACATTGCAGTCTGTTTAAGATTTTTTTAAATTATTATTAGCATCGTTACCATCAATTTCATTGTGACCTTCCTCATTATCAACATCATTATTATTATCATCATAATAATGTACGCAATTTATCGGGAGGCATTATCCTTGAAAGAAATGAAATCGTCTATTGTATGGAGGAGGGTAAGAGAGTCTGGAACGCTTGTATGAAGTGATTACACACGGCTTGAAAACATGCTATGA
>JAGGCT020004223.1:36703-51703 GCA_017654935.2 Phymorhynchus buccinoides
GAGTGCGTGGTTGCCTGAATCTGAATCTGACGTTGAAGGAGCCTATATGGTGGCCATTACTAGAGGTATAGTAGAGTGCGTGGTTGCCTGAATCTGAATCTGACGTTGAAGGAGCCTATAATTATGGTGGCCATTACTAGAGGTATAGTAGCGTACGTGGTTGCCTGAATCTGAATCTGCAATTGGTTATTAGTGACGTTGGAGGAGCCTATTATGAAGGCTCAGGGCTCCCAGGGACCCTCATTTGGCCCATTGGGGGTCTATGAAGTGCTAAAATTCTAAAGGACCCTCTAAAAGAATGCGCAGGGGGTCCCAGGGATGCACTAGAAAAATTCTTTTTTAGCATTCGCAATGCCACTGGGACCCTCTATCCCGCTTCTAGGACCCTCTATGCTGTAAGTGAAAGAGTCCCTGGGACCCCTTGTTTTGCGGGACGATTGGGAGCCCTGAGGCTGTTTCCTCAACGGAATAGGAGAGCGTAATGAGAGCAAGAAGTCTTCTTGAGAGTTAAGATGCTCTCCAGTCCCTGTAATCACGAGTGCGTCTTAGGCTGGATTCGCTGAAAACCTTAAATAAGTGGAAGAAAGAAGGATACAAGTTTACGCATAGAGAGGAAGGTAAAGGTCAAGATGTGCCACCCCCCCTACCTATCTCGGTTAATTGTATTTTTCCGTTATTGCCTTTCTTACCATACATACAGCTGTATTTTAGGAACATTTTTAGCTAATAACCTTTTTGGAATACTAACCCTAACCCTAACCCTAGCCCTAACCCTAACCCTACCCCCCACAGTATAAGACGGAAAAACGCAACGAACCACAACTGTGACAAATCGCGGTGTACTGCAGTACATAGTGGGGGGTAGGGTTAGGTTTAGGGGTAGGGTTAGGGTTAGGGTTAGTATTCCAAAAAGGTAATTAGCTAAAAATGTTCCTAAAATACAGCTTTATGTATGGTAAGAAAGGCAAAAACGCAAAAATATTGCGCACGGGTTTCCGCACGGAATCTCCGCTTATGTGTGTACACAGCCTTAGGCTTTCAAAACGAGGATTAGTATGTAAAAAATAAGGCTAAACAGCCAATCGTTTGGGGAGCTTAGTCTAATTTACATACTATTCCCCTTGTTGACTGTCCAATAGGAATTGTTCGGAAATAAGAAGGGGAGTAATTTCATGGTGTGTGGGAGTGATCTTGCCTAATTTTTTCAATCGGTCAAACAGGGGAAGTCACTCTACCACCAGGTAGATCCCCAGCTCTCTCCTCGTGTGTTTGAGCAGACATACAGCCACTTTAGAACACCGTGCGTCATTCTAAAATGGATGTCAGTTATATTTTTTACGTCACATTTTGCAAGTTTTATCAGTTTGTGGCCCACTGGACACCCCTCATTTTTCTATAAAAAAAAGTCGCAGACTCGCATCCTCGCGGGTTCAAGCTTCGACGCCATTGTTGCATTGTTGTTATGGTATTTGACCGAGTAATGGAGGTAAGCAACCCTAATTTTCACGAAGTGCTCTCCTCTAGTTCTCTGAAAATCGTCTATTGGCACTCATGACTACTACAGGGCCCACAGTACACAAATTCCCCTCATTCTAGCTCCTTTCAGTTTTCCACAGAGAGCTATTTGTTTCAAGTTATTTCTTTTAACAGAGGCAAATATTCTTATGATTGATTTTGGTTAGGGATAGGAAAAGACATTACAAGTGGTATGCCACCATCAAACAATGTAAGCCTAATGGATAAAGCACTTTACATTGGTTTACGCTGGTGACGAGTGTTAACAAAAGGCATGAACGGAAAGGAGCTGAGAAAAAGCTACTGTGGGCCTGGTTTTAACGACAGTCTTTCCTCTATAAAGCCTTTAAAAAACAACAAGCAAACAAAGTTTTGTGGGCCGTTGACCTTTCTTCCACAGTACTTCAGGCACGTGCCACCACTCCGGCTAGCGAAGCACTACCCCCGGGGAACCAACGAACCCCAACCACCACAGTTCCTGCTCTTCATTTCTAGCCAGTACTCTGATCTATGGCCCCCTAATGATCCCTAATCTCAATTCGTACATAAACCAATAAACGTGAAGTTGGCAGGCAGCGCAGACAAGCTAACGAACAAGATATAAGATTGTCAAAAGCAAGCAAACCAAAGAAAGAGAGACAAACATGAAGACAAAAAGAGAGACGAACAAGCAAGCAAAAGCAAACAAACAAACAACAAAAACAACAAAAACGAACAAGGGATTAGATAACCAAAAGCAAACAAACGAAAAATAGAAAAAAGAAGACAAAAGACCAAAAAATAAAAAATAAAACGACGAACAAGAAATAAGATCATTCAAATTTGTCTACGCCAACAGCACTGGCGTAGGAACGGGGGTGGGGGTTGTGGGGGGGCACTTCGAGGAGGAGGGGCAGACGTATGTCTCTGCCCCCCCAAAATTTATAACGGCAAAACCCCACCAAAAACCGGAAAGGACACAAGGAAACGAAAGAGTTAATAGTCTCATCCCATTCACTACACATTGCTGTCATGGACTTGGTAGTGCATCAAAGATGGATTTGAGGGGGGTTACAGGGGTTCCACCCCCTCAGACAAAAAAATGGAAAGAAAAAGAGGAAGACAAATTGTAGTTCCATGCTACAGTTATTCTCTCACGAGAAGCCTTGATTGCATCTTTTACATTCAAATTATCATCAGCTTCTGGGAGGCAATCCCCCCAGACCCATCACCAAGATCACCAAAAGCAAACAAACGAAAAAGACCACAAAAAAAAGACAGACAAAACCCCCACCGACAAGCAAGCAAAAATGAGCAAGTAAACAACAGCAACAAAAACAAACAACAAGCGTAAACTTGAGCGAGTGCATCGTTCCCTAGCCTGCTTGTCTGGGTTTTGTACCCACAGATGGACGCATGCACAGAATCCCCACGCACAAGTTAGTGGATAGACAGATTGACCGACCGAACAAAAGAAAATTCTCGGTGCTTCGCTCGGGAACTAAAAAACAACAACAACCAATAAAACAAGTAAAAGTAAACCCAAAATCGGACAAACAAACAAGAAAGAGCAAAGGAAAAGTAAGCAAAAAGGAAAACAAACATGCAAAAGCGAAAAAGAAGCAAACATAAAGTCAGATAAACAAAGAAGAAAAAGAAAATAATAAAGCAGAAAAAGGAGCGTGCCAACAACCACAAAGCAAACAAAGAAACTGGAAACTTGTGACACACTTTGTGTGTAAAGAAGAGTATGGTCTATGGTTTTATATGTGCGTGCGTGCGTGCGTGCGTGCGTGTGTGTGTGTGTGTGTGTGTGTGTGTGTGTGTGTCAAGTCAAGTCAAGTCAAGTCAAAATCATCTTTATTGAGGGTTAAAGAATAAGCTAACAAAGCTTTTTTTCATCCTGCCCTCGTGTGTGTGTGTGTGTGTGTGTGTGTGTGTGTGTGTGTGTGTGTGTGTGTGTGTGTGTGTGTGTGTGTGTGTGTGTGAGAGAGAGAGAGAGAGAGAGAGAGAGAGAGAGAGAGAGAGAGAGAGAGAGAGAGATCAATGAACAATACTTTTAATTTCTATAGGCCACCGGCCATTAGAAAGGCCAAAGTCATATAACATAAGCATATCAAATATCGATTACGTTTTTGAGAGAGAGAGAGACAGAGAGAGAGAGGGAGAGAGAGAGAGAGAGAGAGAGAGAGAGAGAGAGAGAGAGAGAGAGAGAGAGAGAGAGAGAGCAAGCAAGCATGTGTTTGTGTGTCCATGCATGTGTGCATGCGCGCGCTAGTGTGTCAATGGGTGTGTACGCCTGCGCATGTGTATGTGGGTGGGTGCGTGCATATGTGTGCGTGCGCACACATGCGTGTGTATGGCTGTGTGCCAATATAATTATGATGTGCTTGTGTGTGTGTGTACGCAGAACGTCACGTGGACAAGGAGTCTCTAGCCGAGTACATCGCCAAGAAAAGAGAAATGTTTTTGGTTCAGGTAAACATTGTTAAATAAAGCACAGAACATCTTTCATTGAACTTCCAACATTTCTAACAACTCAACAGCACTGGCGTAGGAACGGGGGTGGGGGGGGGGGGGGGGGGCACTTCGAGGAGGAGGGGCAGACGTATGTCTCTGCCCCCCCAAAATTTATAACGGCAAAACCCCCCAAAAAACAGAAAGGACACAAGGAAACGAAAGAGTTAATAGTCTCAGCCCATTCACTACACATTGCTGTCATGGACTTGGTACTGCATCAAAGATGGATTTGAGGGGGGTTACAGGGGTTCCACCCCCTCAGACAAAAAAATGGAAAGAAAAAGAGGAAGACAAATTGTAGTTCCATGCTACAGTTATTCTCTCACGAGAAGCCTTGATTGCATCTTTTACATTCAAATTATCATCAGCTTCTGGGAGGCAATCCCCCCAGACCCATCACCCCACCCCAACTGACCACTTGGAGCTACCCCCTCCCCTCTTCCATGACTGGCTGATCCGCCCCAAACATGGTTGTATTTTTATGCTTTTTTGTTGTCTCCTTTCAATTCACATCATGTTTTATTTCATTCATAGATTTTTTTATATAATTGATTATGATTATGTTTAAAAATAGCAATAATAAAGTATTTTTGTAGGATTTACTAAGTCATGTAATTTAGCCTATCCATTCATTTGTCTTGTCCGTGCGCTTGCGCCCCCGCCCCCCCCCCCCCCCCCCCCCCCCCCCCCCCCGTCCTCCCCCCGTCCCCCCCCCGTCCCCCCCCCCCCCCCCCCCCCGTTTGTTGGCAATCCTGCCCCCCCCCCCCAGGCTTGAAAATGTTCCTACGCCACTGCAACATTGCAATTGAAGACAGACAACTCTATAGTTCTTGGCTTTTACGTAAGGGAGAGGATTCTTTAGGGGGGCGGGGGGAAGGAAGTTAATAAAATACATCTAAAACCTGTTTTTCTATATAATATCCTGTCACAGCTAAGAACACCAGGACCGCTAAGTTTCTTTAGAGGGAGACAATTCCTTCCATTCCTTTATCTCCGTGAGCCCTTTTAGTTTAGCAGTGGTTGTTTCCCTTATATCATTTGCCCCTGTCTGTTTTTGTCTCTTTGTTTCTTCTTCTCACATTGATCACTATTACGTGATTTTCTGTTTATGTGTGTGTTTTCCATCCGCGTTTTTCTTAGTGCCTCGCTTTTTGTGGCTTTTCATTTTTTTTTTTAAAGAGTGTTTGTTTTGTTTTCTCACCCTCTCACCCTCTCTCTCAGTCTCTTTTCCGTTGACCTCTCCTCCTTTTACCCCATCTCCCCACTCTCTTTGACAGAGACAGCCTCCCAATGCACCCATTAAATAACAGAACATTCACGTGTGCGCACACATACACACGCACACACGCACACACACATGGACATAAAGACACACACACACACACACACACACACACGCACACACACACGCACATAAAGACATACATACACACACACACACACACACACACACACACACACACATGCACAACACACGGGCATGCGTGTGCATGGACACAGACATACACACACACACTCGAGTACACAGCACTCTGTGCGCTAAGCAGTAAAGTGCACACATTGCAAATTTCAACACAACCACCACCACCACCACCACCAAGCAAACTAACAAAACATCGCCTGAAGAACCATGGCTGCAATTCGCGTCATGTTGGCACCGCTCAAGAGAAACATCAACACTGGAATGAAAACAACAGAAGAAATATACTGTCCCCCCAAAAAAAAAAGAGAGAGAAAAAAAAAGAAACGCATACTTTTTTTTTTGAAGAAAGGTTATCGCGAGTTGAATTCATTTCCAACATATTCGATTTGAACTATTTTATGTAACACTTTTGTTTTGTTTTGATAATCATCGATCGCATTTTCGGGTTTTTTCATTTTAAGTTTAGTTTAGTTGCATCCTTCCAGCACTTTAAAATCCAAAGTGAAGAAATTGGAAAGTAGGCCTATGCGTTTCTTTTTGTGTGTTTTGTTGTTGTTGACAGTTTGCAACATTTTACACTCGGGAATGGGGTTACTTACGACTTTTGTGCAAATTTCGATCTGTCTGAATCTTTTTTCTTTTCTTTTTCTCTTTTCTGTTGTTATCTTACGTGGAGAAAACTTTTCCTTCTTGCCTTGTGTGTGTGTGTGTGTGTGTGTGTGCGTGTGTGTGTGCGTGTGTGTGCGTGTGTGTGCGTGCGCGTGTGCGCGTGTGCGTGTGTGCGCGTGTGCGTGTGCGTGTGTGTGTGTGTGAAGCGGGGCGGACTGAGATGAGGAAGAAGTATAAAAATACCAATCATGTCGGTTTTACCAACTAATGTCAAGCCAAACATTGCCTAGGGATGTAGTTCTTGTGTTGGTAGGGCAGATGATGTTTAGTTAGCGCGCCTTTGGTCCCCTCCAGGGAAAAAAAGCAGCTGCCTCCTCTGCTATCAGGAAGTCATAGTCGGGAACGACATATACGTTAAGACCCAGCACGTCACGTGTCAAAACCACGGTTTTCACCGGTTTTCCCTCGTCTGGCTGGTAATAAATCTTAAGAAATCTTCCTAGCATAAGAGGGAATGCGACACGTGACGTGGGGGGTCTTTAGGGGCCTGTGAACATTAGATCCACAATCAGACTATGACTCTCAACCGAGGGGGCCTTGGCACCGGCTCCAGTGCTGCAGCCAAAGGGCGGGATTTGACCTTCACCAAACGCCAGCTGTGTCCTCAAACCCCTTTGGTCCCGAGAGCGTGGGGATGTACCCCGGGCAAGGCATCACCACACTAATGAACAAATTCTAGCCCAGGCTGCCTAGAATAGCGTCTGCTCCCTGTGCTTATCTGGCAGTCATGGTCGGAAACGACTGACTGGCATACTACTTCTTCTTCTTCTTCTTCTGCATCCCCAGGCCATATGGCCATTATGGTTAAGGTACGTATGTGTTCGGCTTTCAGTTCCCACTGATCTCCCCGCTATGAACTGCCAACACATTCCGATTTCGGAGGAGCTCAAAGGAGAAACATTATTTGGAAGATTTTGTTTTTAGAAAAAAAGGCAGGAGAATGGGCCAATAAGTCAGAAAGATAGTAGATGACAGAAAGCAAAGGGGTTTGTCTGATAGCACCTTCTGGCTTTCACCTGAGAACAGTGGTAGTATTTTTTAGCATTAAACCATTGAATTATAAAAAAAATATAAAATTAAAATAAAACAAAGGGTAAATGCAGAATCAAAGAGAGTGGCAGATTATAGAGGAAGTTACAAGCACAGAACCTCCAGAAGGGGGTGTGTGTGTGTGGGGGGGGGGGGGGGGGGGGGGGGGGGGGGGGGGGGGGGGGGGGGGGGGGGGGGTGGGGGGGGGGGGGGGGGGGGGGAGTGGGGACTGTTTCTTCGAAAGACTCCCCAAGGGGAGAGAGACTCGCGGATGGGGCGGGGGGTTGTCCAGCCAGCTCCCCCGCACGGAGGCACGAGGCATCCACCCACCCACTGGCTGCCCCCCGGGGGGCAAGCTACAAAAACGCGTTACTGTTGTTATTGTTACTGTCCACGCAGTACTCTCTGGGGGTGAAGCGGGACGAGATGCGCAAGCTGGAGGAAATCGCCCAGGCGGAGGAGCGGAAGCTGGAGCTGGCGGAGCAGTTCTTGGAGGAGGACGCTGCCATGTTCGACGAGTTCCTCAAGGAGAACGACAAGAACTCCGTGGAAGCCATCAAGATGTCAGTCATTCTCCTATGTCAAAATCACGGTTTTTTTTATGTGCTTTCCCTCTTATAGTAGCTGGTTCAAGAAATTTGAAGAAATCTTCCTAGCGTAAGAGGGAATGTGACACGTGACGTGTGTGTGTGTGTGTGTGTGTGTGTGTGTGTGTGTGGGGGGGGGGGGGTGTCTTTAAAGGGGCACTCTGACGGATGATTTTTTTTGGTAAGAAACGCGTCGAGATCATCACCACGAAAACACCCTTTACAGAGATCGCAACACTCGCTTTGCTCTGGTTTCCTAGAAATCAAACCGTCAAATCGGCGATTCCTCCTTGGCGGAGGTGCTGGAAGTCAAATTCTTTCACCCAAAGAGAAGACGTCACTTTTCTAATGGCCGCCAAGTCGTTTGCACGAAATTTTCGCAATACAAGCCTTTTTTAAAATTAAAATTTTATACAGTTTATCTAAAGGAGTTTCGCTCACAACAAAGGAAATAGCTCCAATTTTTTTTTACTGCACTTAGCTACAAAAAAAAAGAAAACGTTTCAACCACAATGAGTGTCCTCCACCCACCCCATCCAAAATGGCTACTATCTCCGCCAAGGAGGAATCGCCGTTTTGACAGTTTATTTTCTAGGAAACCAGAGCAAAGTGAGTGTTCCGATCCTTGAAAAGGCTGTCTTTCTGGTGATCTGGACGTGTTTCTTACAACAAACTAATCCGTCAGGGTGCCCCTTTAAGCGTTCTACAGATAATAAGCTGTACAGTAGAATCTTCCTTACAATACCTCCAGTCCCATTATAAGACTCCCTCCCGCATAAGACCTACTTCTCTGAGACATTGCCCTTCTTTGTAAGCATCAAAGTTACCTCCCTTATAAGACCCCTCCCTTATAGAGGGATCCGGGTTCATGTATGCAAATGAGAATGTCACCTCTGTCGGCCATGATGGCTGGATTATTCGGGTTGCTAAGATACTTGGCGGTGGAACGCATTGAATTCTGATGTTTGCTTTTAGTCCTGAACATTTAACTACTGCACAGTTTATTACCATTGTGACGATTTGTCGAAACTCACTGACGCTCACCTCTGTAATCTGAACCAAAACGGCGCTCCAGCCAAAATGGCGTCCGACTTTCGTTACCAACAAAATCACATGACATTATGACGCTATCCCGGATCCCTCTATAAGACCTCATTTTGGATGAGTATTTAAGGTCTTATAAGGGAGGTTCCACTGTAGTGCAAATAAACTCCCAACTGAAGATCCCGTGTAATAGTAGTTTTATACTAATGTTTAATTACTTTGATACTATTTGTCCCTAATAAAATTTATTTAGCAAAAACATATTAGTATAAATAATTGGGGGGGGGGGGGGGGTAAACGTACTAATCGATTAGTAAATCGTATGAATGCATTTCGTTCCACTATCTCTTAAAGACCCACCACATCCATGACTGAAAATCACGGGTTTCGCGTGTTTCTCTCTTTCGCTGGTAAGAAATCTTATTTTGACCAGGTTTGACTCCCATACAAATTGAAAACGAGACAGACTTTGAAGAGCAGCCTCATGTTGAAATTGGGAATTTGTATGTGGGTCACACCTACCCCCCAAAAAACAACAAGGGACTTAAATCTGCTGGGTCGGTGGGTCTTTAAAAGACAATCTCATGCGGCCTACACACACTGTAAAAAACCCAAAATCAATCAAACAACCACCCTTAAAAATAGGAAAAACGGTCGGTCTGTGTGCACGTGAGTGTACCTATTAAATTTGTTTCTCTGTGCGCTTGTAGCCTATGTATAGGCCATAATACTCTGTGTGTGTGTTTGTGTTTGTGTGTGAGTAGGCCTATGGGTGCAACTTTTCCTGGTATACTAGGAGGATTTACTGTTTTTGAATTTTACCAGAAAGGGAAGTTCCCTTTAAAAAAAATAATTGTCAAACAAGATCTTTGTGTGTCTACTGTAATTTTCAAACACTTTAATAATAAGCATTTGCATAAATTGTGGAAAAAGCAAACTAAAATACCTTCATAAATCAATTTTTGCTTCAGCTGCAGGGGGACATTACCCCTGGACCCCGACCTTTCAATTTGTTTTCATGTTGTGTAGTTTGCACCCATGTGTGTGTATGTGTGTGTATGTGTGTGTGTATGCACACGTACAGATGTTTCTTTGTGCACGTATGCACGTTTCCTAGTGTGAGTCAGAGAGTGTGTGTGTGCGTTTGCGTTTGCATGCGCAGGTAAGTATATGTAGTCCTGTGAGTATTTTTGTGTCTGCATCTCCAATATGTCTTTTATGGCGTGTGCACAGCCCTGCACGTCTCCGCACAGAGACTTATTTCTGTGAAATTCGGGCTGCTCTCCCTTGGAGAGCGCGTCGCCGCATGTGCAGCGCCTACCCAATTAAAAATATTTTTTTTGGGGGGAGTCAGGGTGAGGAGGGGGGAGGGGCACACTTGGAAAACCTAGCTATCAATTTGGTCATACCAGGCAGCGGGATTTCTCCCTTCTCTTACCGACTTCCAACTGCCGTGGGATTTTTACGTGCATAAAGCGCACGGGGTCAGACTAGCTTTAAGTCTCCATCCGAAGGACTGGACGTTCAGTTCGATTTTCCTGTCAAACTAGAAAAGAAAGGGCCGAGGCCGGGATTCGAACCCGGGTCACTCACGCTGCAGTCACGCATTACATGACTGCATTACATTTTTACCATTATATTACAAATATATGTGCGCACGCGCGTGCGTCTGTCTGTTTAAACATTGAAGACTATCAAGAAAATGCACATACAAGCTTCTTCTTCTTCTTCTGCGTTCCCAGGCCATATGGCCATAATGGGTAAGGTACGTATGTGTCTGGTTTTCAGTTTTCACTGGTCTCCCCGCTGCGTACAGCCAACACATTCCGATTTCGGAGGAGCTCAAAGGAGAAAATTGGGAAGATTTTTTTCAAAAAAGACAGGAGAATGGGCCAATAAGGCAGAAAGATAATAGATGACAGAAAGCAAAGGGAAAAGGCAGAGTCAAAGAGAGTGAAAGATTAGTGGAAGTTACAAGCACAGAACTTCCAGAAGGTGGGGGAACTATTTGTATGAAAGACCCCCCGGTATCCCCACGGGGAACACAGACAAGCGAATGTTTGACACTGAAAAAAATCATCGTATGCGCGCGCGCGCATGCGTGCGTCTGCCCGTTTACGGGGTTTGTGCATGCCTGTCTGTTCGTGCATGTCCACGCGCGCGCACGCGTCGCTCTGTGCGTGGTGAAACAGCGCGGAAGGGGAGGCCAAGGCCAAGATGGACAAGCAGAACGAGATCAAGAAGATCCACGTGGCCATCATGACCGTCAACTCGGAGATCTCCAAGCTGGAGGAGACTCTCAAGGAGTTCAAGACCTACAAGACCTTCCTAGACAACATCACGCCCGTGGTATACTGGTGGAGAGATAAGGCTCTGAAGGGCAGGAAAGGGGCCCCCTATTATTGGCCCTCCCTCCCCGGTGGGGATACCGGGGGGGGGGGTCTTTCGTAAAAATAGTTCCCCCACCTTCTGGAAGTTCTGTGCTTGTAACCTCCTCTAATCTACCACTCTCTTTGACTCTGCCTTTTTCCCTTTGCTTTCTATCATCTACTATCTTTCTGACTATTTGGCCCATTCTCCTGCCTTTTTTTTTAAAGAAGATCTTCCAAATAATTTTTCTCTCTTGAGCTCCTCCGAAATCGGAATGTGTCGGCTCTACGCAGCGGGGAGACCAGTGAAAACTGAAAACCGGACACATACGTACCTTACCCATTATGGCCATATGGTCTGGGAACGCAGAAGAAGAAGAAGATATTTTTTTTACCCACTATTATTACACTCTAAGGCCGGGTTCACATTAGACGCGTAAGTTCTGTACGGAAAACCCTAAATAAGTGGAAGAAAGAGGGATAAAACTACGCATATAGGGGAAATTCGGACACGTGCGCAAATCTTTTCCCTTCTTTGTTTCACCTATTTATGGATTGCGCACGGGTTTCCGCATGTCATATCCGCTTATGTGTGTACACGGCCTAAGACTATCCCATTAAAGGGGACGTAAAGTCTAAAAGGTGTGCTTCATTTAATTTTATGTTCTTTGTCAGTTTTTGTGACTTTGTTACTAACATAGGCCTAGATGATTTGTTTTCATATCAATTCTTTGTGTGTGTGTGTGTGTGTGTGTGTGTGTGTGTGTGTGTGTGTGTGTGTGTGTGTGTGTGTGTGTGTGTGTGTGTATTTTCCCTTGAAATCATCTAACAAACATGTAAATACATGTATGGGTATTTATCTTTTACTGATGTTCTTTCTGTGCCTTTAAAAAAAAAAAACTTGTCACAATTTTGATGATTCAGCTTTTATTTCAATTTTTAACGTCGTTTTCGTATCTTGTCATTGTAAAGCGCATAGAGCATGTTCAATAGACTATTGTGCTGTATAGATAAAATTATCATTATCATTATTATTGCTATTTAAATTGATCTCCATTGCAAGATTATAGATAAATAGGCATGTATCTGCAAATAAAAATGTGGTTTTAAATACGATCAGCGTAAAAACTCCACTGAAAAGTACAAAATCGAAGGTTGGAGGAGGCCGCCATCTTGTGCCACGTTGTGACGTCACATACGCACAGTCTCCATTAGAAAGACTTCATATCTCAGTCTACTAGGATGAAATCAGGAACAAAGGCTCACTTCATGAGACATCAACACACTGAGCTGCTACAGGCTGAGCGGCTAAAAGAAGAAAAGAGGGTTCAAGATGAGAGGCTCTTAATTAATTGTACTTGATGGTGCCAAGTCTGATGCTGATCTCAACAAAAAAAACACCCCTCTCTCTCTCTCTCTCTCTCTCTCTCTCTCTGTCTCTGTCTCTCTCTCTCCTCTCTCTCTCTCTCTCTCTCTCTCTCTCTCTCTCTCTCTCTCTCTCTCTCTCTCTCTCTCTCTCTCGCTCTCTCTCTCTCTCTCTCTCTCTCTCTCTCTCTCTCTGTAATGATCAACACATCCACAACACACATATACACATACACACATGCACATACACACACACACACATACACATGCACACATACACACACACATACACACACACATACATATGCGTACACACACACACACACACACACACACACACACACACACACACACACACACACACACACGGTATACATATAGGCTTACTTCCCAAGCACTGGGCAACTGAGATCTGAGGTAAGTCAGAAAGTAACTGACCATGTGACGTCATATTCAGGGGAAATCTACTTTTAACAGTGGCAAAATGGCGAAGCCCATACAGTATATAATGTTGCACTTTAATCCTTTCACCGCCACAGTCGCATTTTAGCACCCTAGTGATTTAACACATGTCACTAAAAGGCATCAAAATGGGGTCTAGTATCCAAAGACCCCCCCCCCCTATTGTCTTAGTCTTGGGAAGTAAGGATAGACCTTATTTTATATCTGTCACAGAAGAATCCCCAATACTGCAGATGGTTTTCGTTCTCTACCCAGGTAAATTTAATGGACCTTTTTTGCTGAAAAATGGCTGGCGGCGAAAGGGTTAAAGTTGGTTTCTTTCTATTTGAAAGAGTTTTGATTAGAAAGAAACGCACAAGTGATGGCTTATTGCAAATGATCATTATACTAAGGCCAATGTATGTGCCCAGGGCCAGGCATTACTAACTGGAGCTGAATTCCAGACCAGCCTTCCAGAATAGCAAGCTGCCACTTGTGCTATCTAGTCGGGACACGACAGACGGGCAATTAGTATGTACATCATGAATGCTATAATTGTAATCCACTTCCCCTCCATGTCCTCAGGAGCTGAAACCAAATTTCAAACCCTCTCAGGACAAAAAAAAGGTGGGTGATGAAAAGGTCTCAGGAGGAGGTACAGGTGGAGGCAAAGGCAGCGCCAATGTGCTGACGGTCGGGGGCGGGGCGGACCATGGCAAGAAGACCCGCAACCGCAGGAAGAGCCAGGTGAAGGGCTCGGGAAGGTGTTCCACGCTCCAGGCTCCCACCCACCTTACGGCTAGAAAGTAAGGTCCAGTATGGGGGAAAGTTGGCCAGAAAGTAAGGTCCAGTATGGGGGGAAAGTAGGCCAGAAAGTAAGGTCCAGTATGGGGGGAAAGTAGGCCAGAAAGTAAGGTCCAGTATGGGGGGAAAAGTAGGCCAGAAAGTAAGGTCCAGTATGGGGGAAAGTTGGCCAGAAAGTAAGGTCCAGTATGGGGGGAAAAGTAGGCCAGAAAGTAAGGTCCAGTATGGGGGGAAAGTAGGCCAGAAAGTAAGGTCCAGTATGGGGGGAAAGTAGGCCAGAAAGTAAGGTCCAGTATGGGGGGAAAGTAGGCCAGAAAGTAAGGTCCAGTATGGGGGGGGGGGGGGGGAAGTAGGCCAGAAAGTAAGGTCCAGTATGGGGGGGGGGGGGGGGAAGTAGGCCAGAAAGTAAGGTCCAGTATGGGGGGGGGGGGGAAGTAGGCCAGAAAGTAAGGTCCAGTATGGGGGGGGGGGGAAAAGTAGGCCAGAAAGTAAGGTCCAGTATGGGGGGGGGGGGGGAAGTAGGCCATAAAGTAAGGTCCAGTATGGGGAGAAAGTAGGCCTAGAAAGTAAGGTCCAGTATGGGGGTGGGGGGGGGGGGGGGAAGTAGGCCAGAAAGTAAGGTCCAGTATGGGGAGAAAGTAGGCTAGAAAGTAAGGTCCAGTATGGGGGGGGGGGAAAGTAGGCCAGAAAGTAAGGTCCAGTATAGGGGGGGGGGGGGGGGGGGGGGGGGGGGGGGGAAAGTAGGCCAGAAAGTAAGGTCCAGTATGGGGAGAAAGTTAGGTCCTAGAAAGTAAGGTCCAGTATGGGGGGGGGGGGGAAAGTAGGCCAGAAAGTAAGGTCCAGTATGGGGGGGGGGGGAAGTAGGCCAGAAAGTAAGGTCCAGTATGGGGGGGGAAAGTAGGCCAGAAAGTAAGGTCCAGTATGGGGGGAAAGTAGGCCAGAAAGTAAGGTCCAGTATGGGGGGAAAGTAGGCCAGAAAGTAAGGTCCAGTATGGGGGGAAAGTAGGCCAGAAAGTAAGGTCCAGTATGGGGGGAAAGTAGGCCAGAAAGTAAGGTCCAGTATGGGGGGAAAGTAGGCCAGAAAGTAAGGTCCAGTATGGGGGGAAAGTAGGCCAGAAAGTAAGGTCCAGTAGCGCCAATGGGGGGGGGGGGGGGAAAGTAGGCCAGAAAGTAAGGTCCAGTATGGGGGGGAAAGTAGGCCAGAAAGTAAGGTCCAGTATGGGGGGAAAGTAGGCCAGAAAGTAAGGTCCAGTAT
>JAGGCT020004223.1:59203-64203 GCA_017654935.2 Phymorhynchus buccinoides
GCCATGAGGGACACCAGAAGGAGAATGTAGGAGTAATACTATGTCTGTCTGTCTGTCTGTCTGTCTGTCTGTCTGTCTGTCTGTCTGTCTGTCTGTCTGACTGTCTGACTGTCTGTCTGTCTCTGATTCAGAACAGTCAGGAGATTGAAGAGACTCTGGAGGAGATGAAGCACGCCATGAGGGACACCAGAAAGAAAATGTAGGAGTAATACTGTGTCTGTCCGTCTGTCTGTCTGTCTGTCTGTGTGTCTGTCTCTCTGTCTGTCTGTCTCTGATTCAGAACAGTCAGGAGACTGAAGAGACTCTGGAGGAGATGAAGCACGCCATGAGGGACACCAGAAAGAAAATGTAGGAGTAATACTATGTCTGTCTGTCTGTCTGTCTGTCTGTCTGTCTGTCTGTCTGTCTGTCTGTCTGTCTGTCTGTCTGTCTGACTGTCTGTCTGACTGTCTGTCTGTCTCTGATTCAGAACAGTCAGGAGACTGAAGAGACTCTGGAGGAGATGAAGCACGCCATGAGGGACACCAGAAAGAAAATGTAGGAGTAATACTATGTCTGTCTGTCTGTCTGTCTGTCTGTCTGTCTGTCTGTCTGTCTGTCTCTGATTCAGAACAGTCAGGAGATTGAAGAGACTTTGGCAGGAGATGAAGCACGCCATGAGGGACACCAGAAAGAAAATGTAGGAGTAATACTGTGTCTGTCTGTCTGACTGTCTGTCTGTCTGTCTGTCTGTCTGTCTGTCTCTCTGTCTGTCTGTCTCTGATTCATAACAGTCAGGAGACTGAAGAGACTCTGGTAGGAGATGAAGCACGCCATGAGGGACACCAGAAGGAGAATATAGGAAAGCGTGTACGTGCGTGCGCGCGTGCGTGAGAGTGTGTGTGTGTTTGCGTGTGTGTGTGTGCACTTGCGTGCTAGCATGTGTGTGTATGTTTGTGCGCGTTCGTGCACGCGTGTGTGTAAGCTTGCGTGCTACCATGCGTGCATGTATGTTTATTTGTGCATGGTAATGAATCTCATGGTAATGAATCTCAAAGGCCCTTTACTCAAATGGCTTTTATCACTGGTTGACATTTGCCTGTAGAAAGGGCCAATAGTAAATGAGAGCTGTATTATAAATGATACTCTACAGTATTGGAATATCAATCTACAGCTTAGTCTTTCGTGGAAGACTATGACTCTCGAACGAGGGGGGCCCTTGCACCGGCTCTGGTGCTGCAGCCAAAGCGATTGATTGGCCTTTGGGGGGGGGGGGGGGGGGACCTTCCCCAACGCCAACCCTTGTCCTCAAATCCCTTTGGCCGAGAGAGTGGGGATATACCATGGGCAAGGCATGCCCACTGTAAACTAATTCTCGCCCAGCCCGCCGGAATAGTATCTGCCCCCCTCTGCTATCTGGCAGTCATTGTCGGAAACGACAGACAGGCAACAACAACAACAACAACAACAACGACATTGAATCTCAATTTGTCTGTGCACTACAGGATGGTGGAAACGAGAGGGTTGAAGGAACAGATCGATAAGCTGCATGTCCTCGTCAAGCGAGAGAAAGACAAGATCAGGGAGTTCCAGGCTAAGGCCAAGTCAGTTCTCTGTCTGTCCGCGTGTCTCTCTGTCTGTCTGTCTCTAGTCATCGTCTGGAGAGTTTGCCGTCACCAGGATGTTGTTTATCAAGCTAGAGTTGTCTGGTTGCTTTGATGTTACTTTTCGCTCCTTGACCTTGTTTCTAGGGGCTTTAGTGGCCTAAAGAAATGAACCATTGTTCACTGTTCATTGTCTCTGTCTGTCTCTCTTTGTTTTGTTCTGTATCTGTCTCTGTCTCTGTCTGTCTCTCTGTTTTTGTTCTGTATCTGTTTCTGTCTCTGTCTGTCTCTCTTTTTTGTTCTGTATCTGGTTCTGTCTCTCTCTCTCTCTATTTTTTTGTTCTGTCTCTGTTTCTGTCTCTGTCTGTCTCTCTCTCTTTGTTCTGTATCTGTTTCTGTCTGTGTCTGTCTTTCTTTTTTTGTTCTGTATCTGTTTCTGTCTCTGTCTGTCTCTGTATCTGTTTCTGTCTCTGTCTGTCTTTCTTTTTTTGTTCTGTATCTGTTTCTGTCTCTGTCTGTCTGTATCTGTTTCTGTCTCTGTCTGTCTCTATTTTGTTCTGTATCTGTTTCTGTGTATGTCTGTCTCTCTGTTCTGTTCTGTATCTGTTTCTGTCTCTGTCTGTCTCTCTGTTTCTGTTCTGTATCTGTCTGTCTCTCTGTTTTGTTCTGTATCTGTTTCTGTCTCTCTGTTTTGTTCTGTATCTGTTTCTGTCTCTCTGTTTTGTTCTGTATCTGTTTCTGTCTCTGTCTGTCTCTCTGTTTTGTTCTGTATCTGTTTCTGTCTCTCTGTTTTGTTCTGTATCTGCTTCTGTCTGTCTGTCTCTTTGTTTGGTTCTGTATCTGTTTCTGTCTGTCTCTGTTTTGTGGGGATTCCGCATCTGTTTCTGTCTCTGTCTGTCGCTCCCCTTTTTATCCGTTCTTTTTCCCTTTAAAAAAGAAAGAATCATGTAGGACAATAGGTTGCTGCTTTAAAGTCGTAAACGTATTTCAGTACAAAAAAGATTAGGCGTGAATTGGCATCATTCTTCTTCTTCAAGTCAATCAGCCAACTTCATCAGGTTGAAGATATGTGCTGATGTAACCAACATCATTATGTTAGCCTACGTTGTTGTTTTAACAAATGTCAATTTCATCTGTCTGTCTTCGAACTTGGCCTCGATATCCTAACTTCCTACCCCCATGCAAAATGCACTTTTCACTTTTTGTTTTATCATGGTGGCATAGCGACGGGCAAGTTATATTTGACTGGCCTTTCGCTGTGTTTCCGTGGTTGGGGGTGGGAAGTGTTCACGTGTATAGGCTCTTTTTGATGCGTATGTATTTATTGTATTGTATCGTATTTTGTACTTTAAAAAAAAATATTTTATTGTTTTTTGATTGACTGCAAGACAAATATCCTTGTTTTAAAATGGGGACTATAAACGATTGATTGATTGATTGATTGATTGGAAATCTGAGTGGTTCTAGGACCATCCGTTCAAGCGCTACCGTGTTGACATAGATAGATAGATAGATGTATAGATAGAGAGATAGTAAATCAGCACAATTTATATAATATTTTTATATAATATAATGTTTTTGTTTTTGTTGTTGTTGTTGTTGAACACGAACATTACTCAAAGTTAACTTTAACTGGTATTGTTTCTGAGGTTCACAAATAAAGACATTGGACACAGAAAAGTTTTATCAAAGCAAACTATTCTGCATTTCAAATGCACTAACTTGTCAGTCCTTCAGAGTAGGGGTACGAAGCTGGCTATTCACTGAGATTTTTCTTTCATACTAGATAGATAGATAGATAGATAGATACATACATACATACATACATACATACATACATACATAGCCTACATACATACATACATACATACATACATACATACATATGCATACATACATACATACATACATACATACATACATACATAGCCTACATACATACATACATACATACATACATACATACATACATACATACATACATACATACATACATACATGTATACATACATACATACATACATACATACATACATACATACATACATAGATATCATATCAAGAGAAATGTTGGCACCCCAGTCACCCAACACTGTAATCTGCCAAACCACACTCTGTCCAACATGAAATGTCTGGCCATAGAGCAGCTGCTTACAGACAGTTACACACAGAGACGTAACAGGGAAAGATTCTGATTCTGGTGTTTGTAGTCCTATATTAGTGTACGTATGCATGGTGTGTGTGTGTGCGCGTGCGCACGCGTGTGGTTGTGTGTGTGTTGCTTAAGTGTGTAGTAGTAGTAGTAATAGTAGTACTAATAGTAGTAGTAGTAGTAGTAGTAGTAGTAGTAGTAGTAGTAGTAGTAGTAGTAGTAGTAGTAGTAGTAGTAGTATATAGATATATAGATAGAGAGAGAGAGAGAGAGAGAGAGAGAGAGAGAGAGAGAGAGAGAGAGAGAGAGAGAGAGAGAGAGAGAGAGAGACAGACAGACATAGATGTATGTTGTTGTGAATATATATATGCTGTTATTTCATGCTTGCGAATTGTGTGACAATGCATTCGTGTATTAGGCCTAGTAGTAGTAGTAGTAGTAGTAGTAGTAGTAGTAGTAGTAGTAGTAGTAGTAGTAGTAGTAGTAGTAGTAGTAGTAGTAGTAGTAGTAGTAGTAGTAGTAGTAGTAGTAGTAGTAGTAGTAGTAGTAGTAGTAGTAGTAGTAGTAGTAGTAGTAGTAGTAGTAGTAGTAGTAGTAGTAGTAGTAGTAGTAGTAGTAGTAGTAGTAGTAGTAGTAGTAGTAGTAGTAGTAGTAGTAGTAGTAGTAGTAGTAGTAGTAGTAGTAGTAGTAGTAGTAGTAGTAGTAGTAGTAGTAGTAGTAGTAGTAGTAGTAGTAGTAGTAGTAGTAGTAGTAGTAGTAGTAGTAGTAGTAGTAGTAGTAGTAGTAGTAGTAGTAGTAGTAGTAGTAGTAGTAGTAGTAGTAGTAGTAGTAGTAGTAGTAGTAGTAGTAGTAGTAGTAGTAGTAGTAGTAGTAGTAGTAGTAGTAGTAGTAGTAGTAGTAGTAGTAGTAGTAGTAGTAGTAGTAGTAGTAGTAGTAGTAGTAGTAGTAGTAGTAGTAGTAGTAGTAGTAGTAGTAGTAGTAGTAGTAGTAGTAGTAGTAGTAGTAGTAGTAGTAGTAGTAGTAGTAGTAGTAGTAGTAGTAGTAGTAGTAGTAGTAGTAGTAGTAGTAGTAGTAGTAGTAGTAGTAGTAGTAGTAGTAGTAGTAGTAGTAGTAGTAGTAGTAGTAGTAGTAGTAGTAGTAGTAGTAGTAGTAGTAGTAGTAGTAGTAGTAGTAGTAGTAGTAGTAGTAGTAGTAGTAGTAGTAGTAGTAGTAGTAGTAGTAGTAGTAGTAGTAGTAGTAGTAGTAGTAGTAGTAGTAGTAGTAGT
>JAGGCT020004223.1:74203-76703 GCA_017654935.2 Phymorhynchus buccinoides
TTTAACCTTGACTCAGTCACAAGGCTCTTCAAACTAAAGAAGACTCTCACTCTCCACTGAAACTTTAACGTTGTCATTTTCTCAAAAAAACATAACATGTTAGAGGGTTAAAGTTAGCAGGATACTTGATTTTGACGTGAGCCTTCAAGTCATGGCGATCAAAGCAGTCAGATACATCGGTAAGGAACAAAAGAAAGAAAATCATTTGTTGCAGAGATTACTGTAACTGTTGTGTTGTACCGAGTAGGAGATACATACTGGAAAGAAGACTCTCCATTAGATATACAAAAACGCTCTTTAAAAAGAAACACAAGACTTCAGGTGTGTACAAATAGGTACATTTTAACGTCGTCAACTTATATTTTGTGTAACAAATGGATGTACCGAGTGTGTGCGTTGACGGCCTGGTTGTTTAGCTTTTATTTGCGCCTTTGAGTAACGGTTGTTCGTGTTCATTTGCCCATCATCTCTGCGCATAACTTAGCCTACCGCACTTCCGGCAACAAGGCCTAGGCCTAGAGTCCATGCCTTACCTCATAATCAAGACGACGTACTTAACATTTAGCCCACATTCATTTCAGTCTTGAAAAAAAATATACGGAAAATCCAGGGTTCGTCGATTTCACTGCCTTCGACGTACGAATCCTTTGTTAGGCCTAGACGATTGATCACCATGTGCAAAGACTGTACAGGGGAAGATAAACATGGATGAGCTTGCTGGCTGTGACCTTGACCTTTGCTTTGTGGCAGAGGGGGGGGGGGGGGGGGGATTAACGAAACGAAAATAAAATATTAGGACTAATATAAAATATCTTACAGAAATGTAGATGATGTGGAACAAGTTTTCATCGCATGAACAATCAGTTTAAAACAGTAACAGATCAGGAGTATGGCCTTACGAATCACGCAACTTCAATTATTAATTTTCTAAGAGTAAGAGGCTTAGACCCACAGGCAAAGACTAGGCCTACTACAGGTGTCCGTAGACCCCCCCTTACCCCGGCGGGGGGGGGGGGGGGGGGGGGGGGATTGGTCACTATGTTTTTTCTGAAAGCTTGGTCAATATGCTTTTCAATTTTACTTGTTTGCCAAAAATAAAAATAGGGCTCCACTATGTTACATGCGCATACATATAATTAAATTTTAAAGAAAGGGGGGTAGGGGTGCATAGAAATAATTTTAATTTACACAGTAAAATAAAAATTAATTCTGTTTTCAGATCCACAAGTGTCTACATAACAGTATTCTCTCTATACAGGCATGGAAATTGTCATGGGAATTCCCATGCCTGCTATAGTAATAAAAATCAGACGTGAGCCTTGCAGGCTTTGCCTCTTGTTCTGTCTTTTTTTACAAGTTGTGATATATTATAATATTACTTCGTAGAAAGCTAATGACAAGGGAGGATTAATTTAAGATCCGGGAACAAGAAAAAAAATTCAGTTTAGAGAAATAGCGGTAAAGCGAACGTTGCAAAGGTGTAGTTTCGACACCTCCCCATGTTTACGACACTCGATCTCAAAGACTGGTTCTTTCAGTTTCGTGGCAATAATTATAAGCCTAGGCTGATCCTAACCCTATGCCTTTCCCAAGAACAGCAGAATGATCAGTTTCTCGCTGTGTGTCTCCAAAATGTTGATGGGCAAATTTGGCTAACCCCTTGCCCACACCGACCTTCCCAAACACACATGCACACCAAAGTTTTCTCATTGTAGAAAATGTTCACTGAGAAGCGACACTTTGCCTTGGTGGAGAGAAGGGTGGGTTAGTACGTATTAGGTTAGCGTTACGTGAAGAAACACCGGGGGGGGGGGGGGGGGGGGGGGGGGAAGAAGATTCATCAAAATCAAAAGCCAACACCATATAAGCGTAGTCCCAGTTACCAGCAACACCCACAAACATATGCTCCCCCTCAGACACACACGCACACACACATACACACAGACAGCAGAGAAACACACAGCCCTCGTTACCCATCGTAATGTAGTCCCGTTCTTATAGAACTGGGACCTCCTCCGAAATCGGAATGCGTCGGCTGTACGCAGCGGGGAGACCAGTCGGAAAACTGAAAACCGGACACATACGTACCTTACACATTATGGGAACGCAGAAGAAGAAGAAGAAGAAGAACTGGGACTACAAAAATTACGATGAGAGAGGTAGGGGGTTGACGGAGTGTCTTCTTCCTCTTCGCCCCAGGCAGCCAACTTCATCAGTCTGAAGATTCTGCTGTGTGTGTGTGTGTGTGTGTGTGTGTGTGTGTGAAGTCAAGTGAAGTCAAGTCAAAATTGTATTCCAGATGGAACATTGAATAAGCAAATAATATATTTTTTGGTACTGACAGTTGTGTTTGTGTGCGTGTGCGTGTGCGTGCGTGCGTGTGTGTGTGTGTGGTATTTTTAAAGAAAAAAAGAGTAAGTAAAAAGATGGGCGGGTGAGGTCTTTGAAAATAGAAAGTGAACCGTGTATGGGTGGGGGGGGCGGTATTTTTAAAGAAATA
>JAGGCT020004223.1:81703-86703 GCA_017654935.2 Phymorhynchus buccinoides
GGACAATAAAAAAAAGGAGGAATGAGTGGAAAAAAGAAAACGGTGAAAAAATAAGGCGGAAGTTGGGGTGGTTGGTTGTCATTGATGAGTGAGCAAGATAGCGGATAGCGGATGAATAACTGGGTGTGGTGTGAGAGTTAGGCCTACATATTTGTTAATGTAAATTTATGCTTCATACTTTTGTTTAATATTTTTATTTTACACGGTGGAAGACAAGTTTCCATGTGCGTTGTACAATGCCAATGGACAATAAAGAGACATGACTTATGATGGAAATAGTCCGGCAAGGAGAGAGAGGATAATAATGTAAGTAAAGTAAAGAAAGGTAACTCTCAGTAATAAACTCCCTTCACACCAAAAGTTATTTACGGCACCAAGTCGCCTAGCAAAGCATAAGCAACAGCCACATTGAGACAGACCCAGGTTCATTCTAAAAAAAGGATGGCCCAGGACTGCCTACATGACCATCACTCATGCAGTACACAACTGATGTATAAACTGCTTCAGCTCAAAAGTTACACATTAAAACAAAAAAAATCAGAATGATCTCAAATTTAATGCCCACAAAATTCTACGATATAAATCTGCATATCATTTTTAAAGCGAGATTGTTAAATAGCAGAACCGCGATTGATTTTTAATTCTAAATTTCTTCGTGTCCGTGTGACATTCCAAATCAATCTAAAATTTCAGGAATGTATTTTTTTAAAAAGAAGATACTATCGCTGATTCTGTATACCACTTTTCATTAATTAACATGACAGGGTTAGAGTAATTTATTGAGAAAGGCAAAGACAAAGGCATTATCTTTTCGACCGTTACGTACAATTATCAATATATTACTTGCGTATTACTATGTTCTATTTGAAATAATAATGGACATGATTATTTGTTAGAACACAAAAAGGCTTAGGGGCAATTGAAATCCAGCACCCTTACACAATTGTAATCAATGTCAAGCAAAATAATAATACAAGTAATAAACAATTACAACAGTATTGCCCCTAAAGTGGGGAATCTTGATAATATGAAAAAGCAACCTCAGATCTATTGCCACAGAAAAACCATCACATCATATTTCCAAAATATATAAAAATGTAGCCTACTTGTTCTAACTACTAGCTCCCCCCCCCCCTTCTTAATCACAATAACAATCACATTTTTTTGCAATTCCCCACTCCTAATCACCTAAATATGCACAGCAACTACTCATGGCACTCAGGTAGGGGAAGACTGGGGTAAAAAGCGCATGGGCGGGTAGGACCCGGTGTACCCCAAATTATCACATCAATGAAATAAAGAAAATTTCAGTCAAATTTGCCCATGTCGAGACCGAATGTTAGACATTAACGGTTCGTCTCATGGGCAAAATGAGACTGAACTTTGGCTTCATTTCATGAGATAATTGGGGTGGGCTTCTTACCCGCCCGTGCGCTTTTTACCACCCCGTCTTCCCCTATACTAAAAAAAGTACGGATGCACGCGTACGCCCATGTGCATGCGCTAACACCTGCATGCAACCCCCACATCCGCACTACCCACCCCCACCACCCAACACCCGACACATACACCCAAAACACACACACACCAGAGGAACATAACAGAATCAACACATTCGCACTTATAATATAAAAGAGAAACTTTCTTATACACACAGCTGAAATATATAAGTATAGTACACCTTTAAAGCAGACATGGATTCTAACCACCCACTCGTCTACTAACTACAAACAACGAAACCGCTACAGAGATCCCTCGTACTCATAATTGTGTGCGCGTGCGTGCGCGCTTGCTTGTGTATGTGTGTGTGTATGTACGTGTGCGTGTATTGTGCATAGGTTGTGTGTTTGTGGGTGTTTGGGGGGGGGTGGGGGGAAGGGTGTATGGTTTATGGCCTATTTTGCATATGTGTGTGAGCGATTATTTGTTTTTGTGGAATTTCTTGTTTTTAATTTTGTGTTGTTTGTTAAGCGCATAGAGATCCACATTTGGTGGATGAGTGCGCGTATGTCAATGATTCACTATTATTATTATTATTATTATTATTATTATTATTATTATTATTATTATCATCATTATTATTATTATTGATTATTATTAAAGAATTATACAACACTCATCACATATATAAAGATCCAACAACAATAATGAAACGGAAGCAGCACAGTCATGAGCAATACATTAATTGCTGTGCTTGAATTGATAGGTCTAAAGGAAAAAAAATGGTAGCCCTTTTCATCAGAGTTGGAATGACATATGGATTGATTTCCTTCTTTTTCTTCTTCTTCTTCTTCTTCTTCTTCGATCGCTCAAGACGGTTTCCTGTCAATTATGATCACATATGTCTCATGCTGCCGTTATGCTCCTAACTAAGGAAATAGTCAGACCCAGCATGTCCTGACTTCGCCTGGAAGAAATCTTTTTGAAAGTGTGTCGTATGAAAAAGGGCAGGAGAATGGACTGGAAAGGCAGAAAGATAGTAGATGACAGCAAGCAAAGGGAAAAGGCAGAGTCAAAGAGAGTGACATATTAGAGGAAGTTACAAAGCACAGAACATCCAGAAGGTGGGGGAACTAGTTTTTTACGAAAGCCCCCGGGTATCCCCTATCGGGGGGGGGGGGGGGGGGAGGATTTAATTTGTAAAACGTCGTTTTTTTCCCTTCTTCTTCTTTTTCCAGGTATGCTACTTTTTCAGAGAGTTTACCTTAATCCAGAGAAAACTGGAATGCAGGCCATTAAATGTCAGGGGTTTTGCTTGAGCGGACACCCGCTCGACTTTTCCAATTTTAAACCATTTTTGATGTACAAAAAAAAAAGGAAGAAGAAGATATGGTATCTCATCCTGCAGGGGGAGGTGTGGTGCATGGTTTGGTGGGGGTGTGTGATGGTTAGGCTCGTGTAAATAAAAGCCATTTTTGAAAGAATATACCCCCCCGCCCCCCCCCCCCCCCTCCCCTTGGGTTATACCGATGGGTACTTTTCGTAACAAATACTTCCCCCCCACACCTTCCTGGGAGTTCTGTGCTTGTAACTTCCTTTAATCTGTCACTCTCTTTGACTCTGCCTTTTTCCCCTTTGCTCCCTGTCATCTACTTTCTTTCTTTCTGCCTTACTGGGCCCATTCTCATTGCCTTTTGTTTTATTCTCTTTACCAACCTTTTATACCACCCCGCCCCCCCCCGCTCCCCGCCCGCCCCCCCCCGCCCCCACCCCCGCCCCCGACTGGGAGTAATTTCATGGTGTGTGGGAGTGATCTTGCCTAATTCAATCGGTCAAACAGGGGAAGTCACTCTACCATCAGCTCTCGTAGCCTATCGACTCGTGTGTTTTTGAGCAGACATACAGCACTTAGAACACCGTGCGTCATTCTAAAAATAAAAAAGTCATTTATATTTTTACAAGTTCTATCACTTTGTAGCAACTCGCCACCCCTAATCTTTTTTTCTAAAATAATGTTTGCAAGTCGCTGACTCGCATCCTGCAGTTTCAAGCTTCGACGCCATTGTTGCATTGTTGCTGTGGTATTTGACCGAGTAATGGAGGTAAGCAACTCTAATTTTCACGAAGTGCTCTCCCCTAGGGTTTTTTCCCATGAAAATCGTCTAGATCTATTACCACCACTCCTGTCCTATTCTTTACTACTACTACTACTACTACCGGCGGGAGTTTTCAGGCGGCAAATCAGCACGGGCACGCGGGCGTGGTGAAGGATGTAGTCGGACACGGAGCCCAGGAGAGTCCTTCGCAGCTTGGACAACCCTCTGGAGCCCGTGACGATGAAGGCGGCCCCTACCGAGTCCGCGTAGCGCACGATGGCGTGGCCCGGGTGCTTGTCTTCCAGGGCCACGAATTCGCCCGTCATCTGTGGAGACAAACCCAAGATTGACAAGACTACTGATTCCCGCACGTGCAACTTGTTGAAATACGAGCGTTAATCACTTTTTAATTTTTTTTATTTTTTTTTATAGCTTTTGTCACGTTTATTGGTTTCAGCAGTTTTATTAGGTCCACAGCAAATTTCAGTCAAATTAAACATTCGTCTCATGGGCAAATTTGACTGAAATTTGCTTTATTTCATGAGATAATTGGGGTGGGCTTCTTACCCGCCCATGCGCTTTTTACCCCGTCTTCCCCTAATAAACATAAATCAGCAGCAACAAGCTAGAAGCTTATATTGTGCCATCTTTACATAGAAAAATACGGTTCGACGACTGTTGAACACAGATAAATTAGATAGAAACATCAATATTGACTAATATCTGCCAATTTAATTTATTTTTATTTTTATGACATGGGATGATTCGTTGCTTCAAACATTCAGTTGGCCAACGTTTTAGCTGGACAAAGATTGTATAATACATCGAAATATCGCTCTTTGAACACGGTGTTGCTGATTGTATTTCGTCTTGTCTGACAAGATTGACAAGACGTGATTGTCTCAAGAGATGACATGGTATTTATTGACGTGGTTGTTGGTACGTTGACGAATTAGAAAACAAAAGAGGTAATGCAGTGGAACCTCCCTTATAAGACCTACCATTATAAGACTCCCTCCCACATAAGACCTACTTTGTATGAGACATTGCCCTTCTTTGTAAGTAGTAAAATTACTTCTCTTATAAGACCCCTCCCTTATAAGACCTCATTTTCGGATGATTTTTAAGGTCTTATAAGGGAGGTTCCGCTGTATTATAACTATATTATTATATTGTATTATAATAATACATAAATACAGATTTGATACATGGGTGGATATATATATATATATAAACGTACAAAAATTGAAGAAGAAAAAAACAAACACACCATTAAACTTTCCTCTTATATATATAGTTTGCTTTAATAAAACTTTTTTTTTGGTGTTTGTATGTGTTTGTGAACCTAAGAAAGAAACTCAATTACTTTCATTTTAACTTTACGATTTGTTCCGTGTTCTGAAAAGAAGAAAATAAAATAATGTGCTGATTTACTTTTTCTCCCAATGGGGGAGATAGACAATG
>JAGGCT020004223.1:99203-119203 GCA_017654935.2 Phymorhynchus buccinoides
TACTACTACTACTACTACTACTACTACTACTACTACTACTACTACTACTACTACTACTACTACTACTACTACTTGGCTTGGAGTCAAAACGGACTATCTTTAGATAGTCCATTGACATATTATTGAACTTTATTACGAAAACTAATAACTTGTATAAAAAAAAAAGACTGCTGTTATATAAAAAGCAAAACCCCCTTTTTATATTTCTGCAGTCATTGTTTGATACAAGTTATTAGTTTTTGTAATAAATCCAATGATACGTCAATGGGCTATCTAAAGACAGTCCGTTTTGACTCCAAGCCGTAGCCTACTACTACTACTACTAGCAACAAGCCTTTCTCCCCCTACCCTCTAATACAGCCGCACACCCGTATAACCAGGAAGCATCAGGCAGTCGATACAATAGCGTGTCAAGTGTTATCAGTTGTAGGGTCTGGCATCATATTGTAAAAAGCCAAGTGTCCGTGTGTCATGTCTGTGACTGTCTGTCTGTCTGAAACACAAAACGGGCCTTATAACTCCGCCGTTTTTCGACCGAATCGCTTCAAATTTGCTGTGAGCCCTAACGGGGCGAGGCAACGGCAACCGAGGTGGCAGTGTCATTTGCGCGGATCGGCAAATGCGCGAAACGCGCATCCGCCGGCCTCTCGGCGTGGGTATCTCCGGTGTTTCCGATTGCCTTCGCATTTGGCAGGTAGATGACCGGGGACGGTGACTATCCGTGTACCAAACCGGACGCGAATCGGTTCAGAAACGCTGTCACGCTCTATACGCCGCTTCACCTTTTCACAAATAACTCCGCCGTTTCTTAACCGAATCGCCTCAAATTTGCTGTCAGGCTTGCTATGACCAGTGGGAAAAAAAGCCTGGCAGCAAATTGGAAGCGAATCGGGAGAGCGCGTCACTCTCAGAGCAGCGTCAACGGGAAAACGGGGCCTTATACTCCGCCGTTTCTTAACCAAATCGCTTTCAAATTTGCTATACTCAGCGTTACCAGTACTTGGTGTTACCGTTACTAGGTGTTACCAGTACGGTGCATTGCCAGTACTAGGAATTGCGCTAGTAGTAATAGTTCCCCCAGCTTCAGCAACGAGACCCAGTTCTGTCATTGGCAGCAATCAACCATCAGTTGGCAATTTCACCCAGATTTTGAACGACCCCCATCACCCGTGGGAATACCGGGGGGGATCTTTCGCAAAAATAGTTCAAATGCCCCCACCTACTGGAAGTTATGTGCTTGTAACTTCCCCTAATCTGCCACTTTCTCATATAAATTTGACTCTGCTGGTTTCCCTTTGCTTTCTATCATCAACTGGTACTATTTTTCTGACATTATTGGCCCATTCTCCTGCACTTAAAAAAAAAAATTAAACTATCCAAATAATTTTCCTTTGAGCTCCTCCGAAAATCGGAATACAAAGCTGTGAAGTGTGTCAAATACTAATTGGGGAGAACCAGTGAAAACTGAAAACCGGACACATACGTACATTACCCATTATGGCGCATATGGCCTGGGAACACAGAAGAATAAACAACGACCCCCCGTCCTCTTCCCATCACCATAATCAACCACCCACCACTACACAGTTTTCTTTCTTATCCTTTACTTCCGTGTAGAATAAATCCCCCCCCTGTTTCAAAAATAGCCCCCCCCCCCCCCCCCCCCCCCCCCCCCCTTCCATTCTTCGTTGGGTGTAGTCATTAGGTTTGAATTGTTTGCTTCGTTTATTGTCCTTTACTCCAGTTTACACTGGGCAAAGGAGTCTAATTTTGACCAAATGTTGTCTTACCCTGGCTTAAAGACTCCAGCATGATCATCCCAACAGCGGAAGCACTTGAGACACTATGGCACAAATACACCAGCTAGGGATGAGAACATTACGTGTGTGACCGTTTTGTGATTACCCCGCCACGTGAGCAGCCGCACTCCGACTTTGGATGATTTTCAACTGATGATGTTATACTAGGAGCTTGCCATGACTTTAAAGACAATCCCCGCACAACCATGCAGAGCATAACACCATTTTGATGTAGCCTCGGTGTTCTAGCTTATGTCAACTGGTCTGACACAGCCTCATGCCAAGGCGAAGGAGTCTAAGTTTGCAGCGGACCGAAATGGTTGGCTTAACCATTGTTTTTTTTTTTGTCCTTTGCCGATCTACGATCGCAAAGGAGTATGTTTTCGTTCGTGTATGGGTTTTTGTTCTGTTTTCTTTCTTCTGTCTGTCTGTCCCAAGGATATCTTCCGAACCGCTTGACCGAATCGCTTCACATTTTGTGTGGTGGTGTGTCACCATGAGATGAAGGCATCCGCGCATAAATTATCGCCGTCATGACCTTGCCCTTGTTTGTTTGTTTGTTTGTTTATCTCTCTTTTTTTGGGTCTAACCGTTAGAAATATTGTTTTCCTCATTGTAACTCTATCCAAACTGATGTCCGTTCCATTTGTTGACTCTTTTGTTATGCCTAGCATTATTGTTTTCATTCGAAGAGTTTCTGGCTGCATTGATTTATGATCCACTCTCTGTTTGTGTCTCATTTCCCATAATATATAGCCAGCCGGAAAATGGAGGGCTATAATTGTCTTTGTTCATTTTCGCTGCAATATGCAATATGCCACGCAACACAACGCAGCGCATTGCAACACAAATCAATACACTACACTACAGTACAATACAATACAACACAACTCAATAGATTGCAATACAAATACAATGCAATGCAATACAACGCAGTGCAATACATACAATACAACATAACACAATGCAATATAATACAATATAATACAATGTAATACAAAGCAACACAACACAATGCAATGCAATACAATACAGTGCAGTGCAATGCAATACAATATAATACAACACAAAACAACACAACGCAATACAACAAAATACAACACAACACAACACAATATAATACAACACAGCACAATACAACACAACACAAAACAACAAAACACAACACAATACAATACAATGCAACACAACACAACACAATACAGTTGAACCTCCCTTATAAGACCTTCAAAAATCCTCCAAAATGAGGTCTTTTAAGGGAGGGGTCTTAAAGGGAGGTAATTTTACTACTTACAAAGAAGGGCAATGTCTCAGAAAAGTAGGTCTTATATGGGAGGGAGTCTTATAATGGGAGGTCTTTGAAGGGAGGTTCCACTGTACAATACAATACAATACAATACAATAGAAAAGAAAAAGTGGCGACAGCAGAGGGGCACCCAGAGTCATGACCTGGGTGCAGCCCGGCCCCGTTAGAGTGTAAGGAGTTCAGGGCCGAAACGCTTGACCAAGGGGGGCTTCTTCTCTGAAGACCCTCTGTTGTCCGGCTTTCCGCAGAGTTTCTCCACACCAATACAATACAATACAATACAACACAACACAACACAATACTTACAGCAGTCAGAAGGGTTGAGGGCACACTCTGGAGTGTTGACTACAATCAATCTGTCTTCTGGTTTGTGGAAATGTTCCGCATAAACTGCAACAAGAAATAGCGCGTACGCACGCATACGCATACGCACGTGCACACACACACACACACACACACACACACACACGCATACGCAAGCACACACGCACACACACGCACGCACACACACACACACACACACACACACACGTGTGCGCACGCACGCACGCATGTACACACGCAAACGCACGTGACGCACGCATGCACACACACACACGCACGTGCGAACGCACACGCACACGCACACGCACGCACACACACACACACACACACACACACACACGAACTACATTGTTATTCAACGTACCATATGCAAGTAAAATGTTGGACTTTGATATTGCCCTCCCCCCCCCCCCCCCACCCACGCACCGTGAAAATCAATTCATCTTAAATACTGTTTTATTTTGGTTAAAAACAAACAAACAAACAAACCCACAGTTATATAATTAACACGCGCGCGCAAATGTGTGTGTGTATGTGTGCATGTGTGTGCGCGCGTGTGCGCGTGTGCGCGTGCGCGTGTGCGCGTGCGCGTGTGCGTGCGTGCGCGCGCGCATGTGCACGCGCGCGCGTGTGGAAGTGTGTATGACCGTGTGCATTAAAACGGAAGTGTTTGCTCGATGGAGAGTACTTTGATTGCCTGATAGACAGAAGAGTTAAACAAAAGAAGAAAAAAAAAGCGAAGGAAAGCTCTCTCTTGAGTGATGAACATCGATTTAACATCTGAGTGCAAACCGTGATAAGGTCCGATACCTCTCTGGGAAGGCGGAGATAAAGACAATGAGAGACGAAAAATACTATTTCCTGACTGTCTGTCTGTCTGTCTGTCAGCCTTGACTTTTCCTCTGCCTTTCTCGCTGTCCATTTTTCATCCTCCATCAACCAGCCCATCCTCCCTCAACCGGCCCATCCTCCCTCAACCGGACCATCCTCCCTCAACCATCCCATCCTCCCTCAACCTGCCCATCCTCCCTCAACCAGCCCACCCTCCCTCAACCATCCCACCCTCCCTCAGCCATCCCATCCTCCCTCAGCCATCCCATCCTCCCTCAGCCATCCCCCTCCCTCAACCATCCCATCCTCCCTCCCATCAGCCATCCCATCCTCCCTCAACCATCCCATCCTCCCTCAGCCATCCCATCCTCCCTCAGCCATCCCATCCTCCCTCCCATCCCATCCTCCCTCAGCCATCCCATCCTCCCTCCCTCAACCATCCCACCCTCCCTCAGCCATCCCATCCTCCCTCAGCCATCCCATCCTCCCTCAACCATCCCATCCTCCCTCAGCCATCCCATCCTCCCTCAACCATCCCATCCTCCCTCCCATCCCATCCTCCCTCAGCCATCCCATCCTCCCTCAGCCATCCCATCCTCCCTCAACCATCCCATCCTCCCTCAGCCATCCCATCCTCCCTCAACCATCCCATCCTCCCTCAACCATCCCATCCTCCCTCAACCATCCCATCCTCCCTCAACCATCCCATCCTCCCTCAACCATCCCATCCCCTCCCCCATCCCACCCTCCCTCAGCCATCCCATCCTCCCTCAGCCATCCCATCCTCCCTCCCCATCCTCCCTCAGCCATCCCATCCTCCCTCAGCCACCATCCTCCCTCCCATGCCATCCTCCCTCAACCATCCCATCCTCCCTCAACCATCCCATCCTCCCTCAACCATCCCACCCTCCCTCAACCATCCCATCCTCCCTCAACCATCCCACCCTCCCTCAGCCATCCCATCCTCCCTCAGCCATCCCATCCTCCCTCAGCCATCTCATCCTCCCTCAGCCATCCCACCCTCCCTCAGCCATCTCATCCTCCCTCAGACATGCCATCCTCCCTCAGCCATCCCATCCTCCCTCAACCATCCCATCCTCCCTCAACCATCCCATCCTCCCTCAACCATCCCATCCTCCCTCAACCATCCCATCCTCCCTCAGCCATCCCATCCTCCCTCAGCCATCCCATCCTCCCTCAGCCATCCCATCCTCCCTCAGCCATCCCACCCTCCCTCAGCCCCATCCTCCCTCAGACACCATCTCAGCCATCCCATCCTCCCTCAACCATCCCATCCTCCCTCAACCATCCCATCCTCCCTCAACCATCCCATCCTCCCTCAACCATCCCACCCTCCCTCAACCATCCCATCCTCCCTCACCATCCCATCCTCCCTCAACCATCCCATCCTCCCTCAACCATCCCACCCTCCCTCAACCATCCCACCCTCCCTCAACCATCCCATCCTCCCTCAACCATCCCACCCTCCCTCAACCATCCCATCCTCCCTCAACCATCCCATCCTCCCTCAACCATCCCATCCTCCCTCAACCATCCCACCCTCCCTCAACCATCCCATCCTCCCTCAACCATCCCACCCTCCCTCAACCATCCCATCCTCCCTCAACCATCCCATCCTCCCTCAACCATCCCATCCTCCCTCAACCATCCCATCCTCCCTCAACCATCCCATCCTCCCTCAAGCCATCCCATCCTCCCTCAGCCATCCCATCCTCCCTCCCATCCCACCCTCCCTCAGCCATCCCACCCTCCCTCAGCCATCCCATCCTCCCTCAACCATCCCACCCTCCCTCAACCATCCCATCCTCCCTCAGCCATCCCATCCTCCGTCAGCCATTTCACCCTCCCTCAACCATCCCACCCTCCATCAGCCATCCCATCCTCCCTCAACCAGCCCACCCTCCCTCAACCAGCCCATCCTCCCTCAACCAGCCCACCCTCCCTCAACCAGCCCATCCTCCCTCAACCAGCCCATCCTCCCTCAACCAGCCCACCCTCCCTCAACCAGCCCATCCTCCCTCAACCAGCCCACCCTCCCTCAACCAGCCCATCCTCCCTCAACCAGCCCACCCTCCCTCAACCAGCCCATCCTCCCTCAACCAGCCCATCCTCCCTCAACCAGCCCACCCTCCCTCAACCAGCCCATCCTCCCTCAACCAGCCCATCCTCCCTCAACCAGCCCATCCTCCCTCAACCAGCCCACCCTCCCTCAACCAGCCCATCCTCCCTTCTCTTTATTCGTTTCGCGTATCTCTCTCTCTCTCTCTCTCTCTCTCTCTCTCTCTCTCTCTCTCTCTCTCTCTCTCTCTCTCTCTCTCTCTCTCTCTCTCTCTCTCCCTCAGTCTGTCTATCTCTGGCCCCACCCCCCACCCCTTCAGTCTCTAAAGGCCGGTTCGTACTATCCGACAAGGTTGGGGATGAAATTGGTTGTGACATTTTCACAGGTTTTTTTTCCCCCGCCTTTCTTTTCACAGAGTGAGCAACAAGAAATCACACACACAAAATGGCATATGTTGGTCTGATGAAACTCTTCCCCAACCGGTCGGAAGGATATGGCGGCGACCGTCTGCGCCATTTACAATAATTACTTCCAACTCACTCCGGCAGTTTGCGGAAATACAGCCAAAGCTTGCTGATAGCATGAAGACGTCACACGGTCACAAGTAATAGGAATTTTTCGGAAAATAATGAAGGGGAGTAATTTTATGGTGTGTGGGAGTGATCTTGCCTAATTCAATCGGTCAAACAGGGGAAGTTACTCTACCATCAGGTAGATCTCCAGCTCTCGCCTCGTGTGCTTGAGCAGACATACAGCACTTAGAACACCGTGCATCATTCTATAATTTATGTCCTTTATATTTTTTACGTCACATTTTTTGCAAGTTTTATCAGTTTGTTGCAACTGGCCACCCCTATTGTTCTAAAAAAAATGTTGGCAAGTCGCTGACTCGCATCCTGCGGTTTCAAGCTTCGACGCCATTGTTGCATTGTTGCTATAGTATTTAACCGAGTAATGGAGGTAAGCAACTCTAATGCTCACGAAGTGCTCTCCCCTAGTTTGTTCCGGAAATCGTCTATTGAATGAAGTTCACAATTGAATTTTTTTCCAACTTAAAAGTTGGATGGTGTGAGATGGCTGTAAGGCTTTCTGCCCCCTCCCCCCCCCCTCTCTCTCTCTCTCTGACTACTTTTTCTCGCTCTGTATCTCAACCACTGTAACTCACCCCCACCCCCACCCCCTCACCCCCACCTCGTTCTCATTCATTTTAGCCTATTGTACGTCTAGTTCTATATAGAACCAGAGTTCATTGCAGTGTGAACGAGGACCTGTGCATTTATTTATCTCATTTATCTATCTCTCTGTGACAATTGTTTTTTTGCTTTACAGTTCCGACCTAAACGACCGAATCAATCTTAATAATAAAAACTCAGCCAAGCGATCCTCCAAGCCCTCATATTTGGTGTCCATTATGTTGGATTCACCCCCCCCCCCACCCCCACCCCCCAGCAAACCATGTAAACCCACTTCCAGTGAATCTGATTACCCGGTAAAAAAAAATAGTCTACAGAAACTGATCAATCCAAATAATAATGGAAGGATTTGAACGAAAGTATTTCCTCCCATGGGGATACCACGTACAAATAGTACAAATAGTTCCTCCGCCATCTGGAAGTTCTGTGCTTGTAGCTTCCTCTAATCTGTCACTCTCTTTGACTCTGCCTTTTTCCTTTGCCTTACCTTCATCTTTTTTTCTGTCTAACCGGTCCATTCTCCCGCCTCCCCCCCCCCCCCCCCCAAGATATTCTTACAAACAAAGCTTTTCTCCAGCCGAAGACAGGACATGCTGGCCTTAAAATATTTATCAGTTAGGCGCATAACGGCAGGATGACGCATCTGCGCTCATAATTGACAGGAAACTATCTGAGCGATTGACGACGACGAAGAAGAAAGAACGAAAGCTTGCACAGTCCAAAAAATTTAATGGAAGGATTTTTGTCTGACAAAAAAATGCTAATATTACAATACAGGGAATTTTTTCATGATATGCTCCATATTCACACATTTCGTCTTTGTTTTCCTTAAAGATACACTGACGCACCACGGTTAAGTCCCTTGTTTTTTTTCTGGGTAGCTGTGACCCACATACACATGTCCTCATCTTCAAATTGAGGCTGGTCTTTAAAATGATGTTTCGGTTTGAATTTGGGGGCATTTGTATGGAAGTGAGACCTGGTCAAATCAAGATTTCCTACCAGCTATAAGAGGAAAAAACCACGTGAAACCCGTGATTTTGACACGCGATCTGGTGGATCTTTAAGAAGGCCCATACATTGCGATCTATTTCAATGGGTGCTCGGACATTTCGGCCCCGGACATTTCGGCCCCGGACATTTCGGCCCCGGACATTCCGGCCGGGACAGTCCGGCCCCGGACATTTCGGTCGTGGACATTTCGGTCGTGGACATTTCGGTCGTGGACATTTCGGTCGTGGACATTTCGGTCGTGGACATTTCGGCCCCGGACTTTTCGGCCCCGGAAAATTCGGTCATTACCATTTCAGATTTGGATAATGCTAAGCACTAAAGAGAGAGACAATGCTAGTGTCAATTAACCCTTTCGCCGCCTGACATATTTCAGCCCAAAAATACCATTAAACTTAACTGGGAAGAGAAAAAAACAACTACCCGCAATATTGAGAATTCCTCTGTGACATGCGTAACAGGTAATGCCTGTCCTTACCTCCCAAAATTAAGAAAATAGGGTTCTGGGATAACAGGCCCTGATTTGACGCTTTTTAGTGACATGGGTGTTAAACCATCGCGGTTAAAGGGTTAAGATATTCTCGCTTGTTCTGGATCTAGCCATTGCTTAGTGGCGGGTTTGTTTGTTTTTTGGCGAATGAATGAAAAATGGTGCTTTACGTCCTCTCGGTCTGGAACAGATACATAATAGGGGACATTTGTAAATACAAAGATGGTGGGAACAATACTGGAGGCAATGCCGGCCCAGAGACAGTGCAACTCCAGTAAAGTCCCGATTTTTTAACAATACAGATAGGTGTAGCGGTAACCACGCCTCGGTTAAACCTCATCGGCTATGGTACCGCCACAAGTAGTATGGGCATTTGTTTTTTGGCGCTGAACTGGGAGCGCATTTATACGGCTGCGCCGTCTTGTTTTTTATTCCCTTTCTGGTTGATTTCCACTGGGAACAGTTACACCCGGTTCAGCTGAAGCCAACACGTCCCTTGACCGAGCAGCCAGACTCGATATCTACACCCACCTCCTGATACATACATGTATCAACCTCACCCCAACCTTTCTTGGCTTTTATTAATAAGAAGACTCCCCCCCCCCCCCCCCCCCACACACACACAGACAGACATATTATGCAAAAAGCCGCACACGCACGCCTGCGAGCACGCGCACACACAAACACACACATACACGTACGCGCACACACACACACACGCGCGCACGCACACGCACGCACACGCACACACACACGCACACACACACACACACACACACACACACACACACACACACACACACACACACACACACACACGCACGCACGCACGCACGCACGCACGCACGCACGCACGCACGCACACACACACGCACACACACACACACACACACACACACACACACACACGAAACTTCGTACGTACACCGTACACAGTGTATGCGAACGGTTTCGTGCTAGCATGCTTGTGTGCGTGTGCATTTGCCTGTGAGTGTGTGTGTGTGTGCGCGCACACGCACGCATATGCGTGTGTGCATGTGTGCATGTGTGCGCGCGTGCGTTGTTCAATGTTACGTTCTTCAACTAAAAATGCGCGCGCGCGCGAATACATAAGTATATATGAGTGTGCGTACTATATATGAGTGCGCGTACGCGCGCGCACGCGTGTGTGAACATGCGTTTCTGTACTCCTGCGTACATGCACGTGCGAGGAGCGCGTGCATGCATGGCACGCATGAATGTCCGACAGAGAGACTAATGAGATTTACTAGCATTATCAAGAGGAAAGAAAGGGAAGAGGAGATCCCATCCCCTCTCGAGATCAGTGGCATTTACAAGGCGAATCTAAAGGCCCTGGAAATTGCCTGTGGCTTCAGAGGGTGCCAGCGTGCTTATCTCCACAGCTGGGCTGCTTCTATGTACTTGAGTGATAGTACAGAATTGCATGGCTTTGTCCATAGGCTTAGTATTTCGATGTAATGACCTAGATAGCAAAACACACACACACACACACACACACACACACACACACACACACACACACACACACACACACACACACACACACACACACACACACACACACACACACGAATCTTCGTACGTACACCGTACACAGTGTATGCGAACGGTTTCGTGCTAGCATGCTTGTGTGCGTGTGCATTTGCGTGTGAGTGTGTGTATGTGTGTGTGCGCGCACACGCGCGCATATGCGTATGTGCATGTCTGTCGTAGGCAGAATTCAAAACATTCAGCATAACGAAAGATTCCCTTCTAAGCGCGATCTTCGTGTGCTGGGTGACGAATTTCATTACATACTTCTCAGGATGTAAAGAAAAGATATGTCAAATTATTACCAGAAAAGACCCCCCCCCAAAAAAAAAAAAAAAAAAAAATTGCTATAAAGTTCCACTCTTTATTTCAAACAAGAAACAGTCGAATTCTCACCCGCTTAGCTGGTTTCATAAAAATCATTTTGAAAGCTTTCTAAAACCTCAACATACATGTTTCCGCTACTTCTAAGCCCGTTTCATAGGCTAAGCTCGACTTTTATGGTGTTTAGTAAACCGGTGCTATGTGTGCGGATGTTAGGTTGTGCGTGACAGTTTATATGCCTTTGTATGCCATGTTATTATGACGTTGTGTTTCTGTCTTTGGTGATTATAAGCGAACTGTGTTACTGTATTGGTTACATTGTGATCTTTTGACTTTGACTTTGTTTCTGACAATGATTGCCAGATAGCAGAGGGGGTAGCTTCTAGCTATTCTGGCGGGCTGGGCTAAAGAAATGTCTATAGGGGAAGACGGGGTAAAAAGCGCATGGGCGGGTAAGAAGCCCACCCCAATTATCTCATGAAATGAAGCAAATTTCAGTCTCATTTTGCCCATGAGACGAGCGTTAATGTCTAGCATTCGTCTCATGGGCAAATTTGACTGACATTTTCTTTATTTCATGAGATAATTGGGGTGGGCTTCTTACCCGCCCATGCGCTTTTTACCCCGTCTTCCCCTAGTGGAGAAGCCTTGCGCAGGGTACGTCCCCATACTCTCGGCCAATGGATATCTCCAGAGATTCGTATTTCTATGTGTAGGCTACTGGTATCCATGCAGCATTGTATTAATGTAAGGATGCTTTAAGATAATGGTATTTTCTGACTCGGGAAACCTAGCTATCAATTTGGTCATACCAGGCAGCGGGGTTTCTCCCTGTTCTTGCCGACATTGAACTGCCGCGGGATTTTTACGTGCGTAAAGCGCACGGGTCAGACTAGCTTTAAGTCCCCATTAAGAAGGACTCGACGTTCAGTTCGATTTTCCTGTCGAACTAGATAGAAAGGGCGAGGCAGGCCGGGATTCGAACCCGTGTCAGTCACGCATTGGAACCGGCAGGCGAACGTCCTCTTAAGCACTCTGCCACCTTCCTTTCCTGTTTGTGAATGACTACGAACTCTCCAACTTGGAAGCATTTGCCATAATTATGCTCTTTGTGCTTAAGCTAAAGGGATCGCCTAGCCTTTGGGGACCTTCCCCGACACCAGCTGCTTAAAAAAAAATAATTCTGGGCAGGTGACGAGGAAGTCTAATGCAGTTGTTAGAATATTTTTTTTAAGGCGTCATTCTAACTGCCGGAGAAAATTAAAGAAAAACCCCAACCATTGTTTATCCAAATCATGCCATGAAAAAGACAAACTGACTCTATAGCCAATCTGGCCCCCAAAAATGGTCCGGGGATATAACTCTCTTGACTGTCAGAGAAAATTAAAGAGAAAAACTTTGTCCAAATCATGCCATGAAAAAGACAAACTGATTCTATAACATAGCCAAGCTGGCTCAAAAAATGGTCTGGGGATATAACTCTCTTGACTGTGCTAAAAAGCAAAAACACACACCTTAAGTGTGTGCTTTAGGGAACTTCAAACTACTTATTCGCAAGGTTAGCTTAGTTTGGTTAAATCAGATTTATTATGTACTAGCGCAACCCGAGTACCGGTAACGCCTAGTAACGGTAACGCCTAGTAACGGTAACGCCAAGTACTGGTAACGCTGAGTACAGCAAATTTTAAGCGATTCGGTTAAGAAACGGCGGAGTTATGAGGCCCCGTTTCCCGTTGGCGCTGCTCTGAGGGTGATGCGCTCTCCCTAGTAACGGTAACGCCTAGTAACGGTAACGCCAAGTACTGGTAATGCTGAGTACAGCAAATTTGAAGTGATTCGGTTAAGAAAAGGCGGAGTTATAAGGCCCCGTTTCCCGTTGGCGCTGCTCTGAGAGTGATGCGCTCTTCCTAGTAACGGTAACGACTAGTAACGCTGGTACTGCTCTGAGAGTGACGCGCTCTCCCGATTATCTTCAAGTTTGCTGTCAGGCTTTGCCCCGGCCACAGCAAGCCTGACAGCAAATTAGAAGCGATTCGGTTAAGAAACGACAGAGTTCCTTATTTGTGAAAAGGTGAAGCGGCGTATATCGCGCGCGTTTATGAATCGATTCGCTTCCGGTTTAGCACACAGATAGTCACTGTCCCCGGTCATCTACCTTCCAAATGCGAAGGCAATCGGTCCAGAAACACCGGAGATACGGGCACCGAGAGGCCGGCGGATACGCGTTTCGCGCATTTGCCAAACCGCGCAAATGTCACGGCCGCCTCGGTTGCCGTTGCCATTGCCTCGTTAGGGCTCACAGCAAATTTGAAGCGATCCGGTCGAAAAACGGCGGAGTTATAAGACCCGTTTTGTGTTTCACACACACAGACACACACACACACACACAGACACACACACACTTGCCTTTTAATATAAAGATTATGTTGTGTACTTTCTGGCATTTGTTTTGTTACGTTTACTCTGCCAGGCGAGGAACGTCCTGAATGAAAAGGAACACAACGTATTACCCCATTATTTCCATTGCCGAACCTCTTGCACGCTCCTAAAAAACAAAAAAAAATGCTGGGAACGCCAGGATTGTCAGAATCACGGCTGTCATACTCTTTGATCTTTGTCGGTTCTGTGTCAGTGACGTCATAACGACCAAACTATTACGTCTGTTAGAACGATAGTGTCACGGCTGTCAGAATCGGCTGAAACGTTTGCAGTGTGTGTCTAGTGTGTGTGTGTGTTTGTATGTGTAGGGCATGTATGTGTGTGTTTATATGTGCGCGTTTACGTATGTATGATAGTATGTGAGAGAGAGAAAGAGAGAGAGAGAGAAAGAGAGAGAGAGAGAAAGAGAGAGAGAGAGAAAGAGAGAGAGGCAGAGAGAGACAGAGAGAGCGAGCGAGAGAGAGAGAGAGGCAGAGAGAGAGAGAGAGGGAGAGAGAGAGAGAGAGAGAGAGAGAGAGAGAGAGAGAAAGAGAGAGAGAGAGAGAGAGAGAGAGAGAGAGAGTCAGAGAGACAGAGATAGAGAGGGGGGGGGGGGGGGGAGAGGGTATTATGAAGAAAATGTGTTTATGTGGTCCAACTTGTGTGTGTGTGTGTGTATGTGTGTCTGTGTGTGTGCGTGCGTGCGTGTGCGTGTGCGTGTGTGCGCGCGCGTGTATGTATGTGTGCGTGCGCGCGCGCACGCGCGTGTGTGTGTGCTTCTAAATTCTGACAGCCGTGCTCTGACAGACGTTCATCAGAGAGCCGTGACTCTGAGAGTCGTGGTACCCCGAAAACGCAAACCTTTTATTAAAGATAGGGCGACATTTTATGAGCCCCATTCTTCTTCGATTCCCGTGTAACAAGGATCCTATCATTTATTGCCCGATGTTCACTGCCATTCGTCAGGCTTTTCTATTCCTCTGAATGAAACACGTGGCTGAATAGACGGTAAAAGGGCAATTTAGTGATTCCATGGTGCTTTAACTCATTCGCATCGCAATGCTTTTGAATTATTAAAAGAAACTAATAAACCACTCCTGCTATACACACAAACAAAACAGACATAAACAAAAAGAGAAACGAAAGGAGATTTCAGGGTTTTTACTTCAGGTTTAGACATAGGGAAGTGGTAGATCAGGCTTTTTCTATATATATGGACTTTATATAGAAAAACTCTCTACAGCCGTTGTTTCCCCCCTTCCCCCCCACCCCACTACATACCACTACAAACGCAAAGTAAGAGGCAAAAATGTGCTGTAAGCGAGTTTAGAAGTTGCCAAAGTATGGTGTGCACATAGATTTACTTCCTTTGAAGCAAATTCATCAAACTTTGTATTAATTCCGCACATATAATTATGGGTGGAACGACTTGAATGAGTTAATCACCGAGTAAGAAGGAGAATAATAATTAATAAAAACAACAACAGTTGCAGAATGTCCTTGCTAGGATGAATTCTCATTTCCCTGAATAATTCACATAGTTCTTCTTCTTTTTCTTCTTCTTCTTCTGCGTTCCCGGGCCATATGGCCGTAATGGGTAAGGTACGTAACTATCTGCCCGGTTTTCAGTTTTCACTGGTCTCCCCCTTGCGTACAGCCGACACATTCCGATTTCGGAGGAGCACATAGTTTAATAAGGAGATTGCAACAGTTTCATTTAAAGTATGGCGTATTCCTAGTTGAAAAAATAAGGTAGTCCATTTTTTTTAAAATTTAGGCATGGCTAATAAGCTTAGGCTGAATAATTTAAAAAATCTTGTGATCGTGAGCAGTCGTTTGTTTGTCAAAATGGACCCCCCCCCCCCCCTTCTATGTACATGCTTAGCAGAATATGGCATTTGGGTGTGGGTGTGTTTTATGCACACAACAGAGAAAGCAGTTTCACATAATTAAAGTGACGTAACGACCTCTGTCTTTTACATGTTCAGTATTTAATTCTATATTTTTTAAATGCACGTTAATTTAAGAAATAAACGTATGTAATTTACTCTGTGTTTGACCTTGGCTGATAGTTTTGCTTAATTAACAGAGCAACTCTGCAAAACTTCACATGCACGCACGCATATATATATTACTATAATGGGTATATTAATATACGGAGAGACACGTTTTATTTGCATATTGGCCTGTGACCCGTTACAATGGCAGACTTAGTGGGATTTTTTCACGCCAGGTGGCGTGACACTCGAGAGGGGCTTATCACGCTATATTCTTAGTTGGGCGTAGTGAGAGAGAGAGAGAGAGAGAGAGGAGAGAGAGAGAGAGAGAGAGAGAGAGAGAGAGAGAGAGAGAGAGAGAGAGAGAGAGAGAGGGTTGGACTCCTCTCTATCTCTCGCTCTCTTTTTATCCCCAACTAAGAATATAGAGGGGATTAGCCCCACTCGAGTGTCACGCCATGTGGCGTGAAAAAAATCCCACTAAGTGTCCCATTCAGCAACAACAGAATCGAAGAATAAGGAAATCATAAACAAACAAAATATATTGATTAAGGAAACAACTAATGAATGAATAATGAATAAAATGTGAACATATGCACACACGTACACGTATTACAGAGGGCGAGAGAGAGAGAGAGAGAGAGAGAGAGAGAGAGAGAGAGAGAGAGAGAGAGAGAGAGAGAGAGAGAGAGAGAGAGAGAGAGAGAGAGAGAGAGAGAGAGAGAGAGAGAGGGACTGAGAGAGAGAGAGGGAGAGAGAGAGAGACGCTTCAAACGCTTCAAACGCTTCAAAATGTTTTAATTGACATTGGCATAATAATACACCCTAATGTCACGGGGCCTCTTTTTTTTTTCCCCGCAGCGTATACATTATATCGTAACAAACAATAAGAATACAAACAAATAAATCAACTAAAGTGAAACTCATTACCATTATAGTAAACACAATCGTAATACATGACCAACTTATCCTGGTCAATAATTGTTTATCGAACTACTCAAATAATAATGGTAGTAATCAAATAATGTAAAAAGGTACAAAAACTAAAAGAATAGCAACAGATCATCAAGCCAAATGATATTTATAATTATTCCTAACCATTCAGCAGGAGAAGGTTTCTTTTTCGTAATGTAAAAGCTTCTGCTACATATTTTGCAAATAACAATATTAATTCATCATCTTCCGAAGATAATAAATAGCATATGCTCTTCTGCCTCACCACATCCAAGGTAAATAGTTGGGATTTAGCTCTAATTCCATTATATGCTGTACATTGAAATACAAAATGTTCTTCATTTTCTTTCACACCATCTGCACATAAAACACATAAATTATCTACTGCATTTTCTCGTTCAAACCATCTTTTATTATTTCTAAAACCCAATGACCTATTTCTAAATCTAGCTAGCAAGCCCCTATGCCACTTATTATGAACTATCAACAGGAATTTTTCTGGTTGCAAAAAACTTTTAAATGATTGAAACCAGGAATATTTCTCACTTTCTTCTATCTTAGAGTGCCAATTTTGTTTATAACATGATGTAAGCCGATCTTTAAATTCGTACACGAATGATCTAACATCTCCAACTCCTTGGTTAAGCCAAACAAAGCCAAAACCATTAACTGTGAGAATACGTTTAACATTGCCTGCCCAGTTTTGATGCCCTGATTCAAAATGTTGAAGTAACATAGTATAGGCTTGTTTACATAATCTATTTCCGGGAAGTTGTGTCAGTTTTAGCCAGTATCTAATACACTTAGTAAATGTTCTAATATATAGCGGATACCTACCAGAATCACCATATGCCATTGTGTTAGATGAGTGTAAAGGAACATTCATAAATCGCTTAATAGCCCAAGTATGCAATTTTTCCATTTGAATATTCTCTTCAAGACCCCACACTTCCGCTGCATATGTTAACATTGGTTCTATTTGTACGTTGAATAGCTTCCAAAACAAGTAATAGTCAGATGTGTTTAATTTTTTCATACATCTCATAATTTCTATTATACCTTTTTTCCCTTTTCTACACATTTCTAGCCAACCTGCAGTCAAGCTAAGTTTTGTCGTGAAAATCATGCCTAAATATTTATATGTATTACAAACACTTATTTCTGCGTTACCATATAGCCATTTCTCATGCTGTGACAGATGACCACCATTACGGAAAATAATAATGTTTGTCTTGTCCCGGTTAACTGTCAGCTGTAATTTGTCTGCTTCACATTTTAGTACATTAAGTTGATTCTGTAGGCCAACAACGGTATCAGAGATTAATATTACATCATCCGCGAATAATAACATAAAAATTTCAACTGCACCCGATATTAACTGTATTCCATGTTTACCTTTAGTTGACATCTCTATGGCAAGTTCATTTATGAAGAAGGCAAACATTTGAGGGCTTAAGAGGCAACCTTGCTTTACGCCACGAGGGCAGTTGAAGTAATCAGTATATGTACCTTTATCTCGCACACATGCAAAAACTGTATCGTAAACGCCACGTAAAGCCATGCATAATTTTCCACTAACACCAGATTTCCTCAAGACATACCATAATACATTTCTATTTACAGAATCAAATGCCTTTCTAAAGTCAACGAAGGCGACATATAATTTTGTGTTTTTCGATAGAAATTTCTGAACTATGGCATACAATGTAAAAATATGGTCTACAGTGCTATACCCTGCCCTAAACCCAGCCTGTTCTTCTACTATTTTCCCCTCTATATCTGCCCATTTCGTTAACCTTTTGTTTAGAATATATGTATATGCTTTACTGACTACACTTGTTAAGGCTATTCCCCTATAATTATCTGGGGTATTCTTATCTCCCTTTTTTATAAATTGGTATAATAATTGATTTCGCCCACTCAGCTGGAAAAATGCCTCGATCAAATAGTGTGTTGAATAAAGCAACCAAATATTCAATGACAGATTCATTTCCATGTTTCAATAACTCACTTACTATTTTGTCAGGTCCTGCGCTTTTACTACTTTTTAAATGCTTAATACTTCTCTGCACTTCTACATTTGTAATAGGACTATCAAATAATGGTTCGTCTTTCTCATCTTCAACTTCAACCTCTCCTAGCTCTGTGTCTTCACTCGTGTGTTCAAACGAATTGAACACACTATAAAAATGATTGTGCCACTGCTCTGATGTGATATCATTATAAATAATTTCTTTTCTGTTAACAGATCTAATTGTCTTCCAAAATAATTTAGAGTCGTTTACGGATTGCTTAAGCTTTTCTATTTTTTGTTCATCATAAGCTTTCTTTTTTTCTTTTCTAAGATCAATATAGTTCTGTCTTTCTTTAGCATATTTGATTCTTTTCTCTGTTTTGGTTTTTACTGATTTAGCTCTTCTATAGATTTGTAGCAACCTCTTCACTTCTTTCTTCTTATTATTACATTCATCATCAAACCATTCATTGTTAGTTTTTTTCTTCCCTCCAACATTTCTTACCATACAGGCAGCAGCGCCACATAAAGCATTAATAAATATGTCGACAGACTGATTAACATCATTAGCTAAAGTATTATTTACTGTTTCCATACATTCTTTAAACTTGTCAGAATTAAGTTCTTCCTCATATAGTTGTGCATTCTCCTCCGTCCATATAATCTTTTCCTCACTTACCTGAGGCACGGATGTATCACCTTTAACAACACACTGATCCCATACTAACTGCACAGGCAGATGCCATGAAAAAAGGGCGTCCTTTACTTGGAGAGTACAATTAGAAAAAATCTCTTTCGAAACTAAAAAATAATCAATAACACTAGACCCATTGGGTGAGACAAAAGTAAATTCACCTTCACGGTCAGTAACACAGGAGCCATTCATAATGACAAGATTTAACAAGAAACAAAAGTCCATTAAAGATCGTCCAAAATTATTAATTACGGCGTCTTTAGAGCAACGTTCTAAATGATCATAATCATCCTCGTCATCGTCTATACTAGGAGCATAATTGAACATTCTCTCTTCTGTAGACTGAAGCACACCTGTTCTCGCATTCATGTCTCCACATACAATGAAATAAACATCATCAACATTTAAGGGTTGCAGGATACTTTCCTCTAACATAAGAATGCCATCATTTAAATCTGTAATATTATAAGCCGGTCCTCCTTCTGGAACAACATAGCAACAAACAAGAACAACATCTTTATCTACCCCAAACATACATTTGTTAAACTTAACCACAATCGTATTTTCACAATCAACCTTAATTTCCTTTACAAACTGGGCAAACTGCTTTCTGATCAAAACTAAGACTCCCCCAGAATGTCTACCATGAGCTGACAATTTTCTTGCAGGGGCACTAAATTTAGAATAGGCAGTAAAAACATGATTGAAATCGAAAGAAGAGCCAACAAATGTTTCAGTTAAACATATTATGTCAAAACTACATACAAAATCGACAAAAGCAACATCTGAGAGTTTGGGATACAGATTTTCAACATTGTAGTTAAGAAACGTTAACTCTGGGGCTTGATGACCTGACCAATCCTATTTACAACTACCTGGGCGAGAGCGCAACGTAGGATCACCACCACCTCCACTACCACTGCCACTACCCGCAGCAGGTGGTTTGTTCAGTTTGGCACTCTGCCCTTTAAAGTAGCTAGACAAACCAGCCTGTTGTTTCTCCTTGCCCGCTAA
>JAGGCT020004223.1:136703-139203 GCA_017654935.2 Phymorhynchus buccinoides
CCTCCAATTTCAAACACCCGAGAGCCTGTCATTGGTTCATAGCAGTCGACAAGTCACAAGATGATGTCATAGTATTATGCATAGTAGTACAGAACGATCACGAGCCGGTTACATCCCTGGCACGTGTCACATTCCTCCTTCTCGTGATCGGGAAAGGAGATACGGGGAACAAAGGGAGACTGCCAATGTAGGTGTCAGGGATCCGGGAAGGTAAAACGGGCTTCAAAGAGATCGCGGCTATAATCGGTGACCGGTTTGATGTTGAATTGTAATAGGGCATTTGCCACGAGTTTTCGTGCTTTGAGTAGAAAGAAAAGGGGAGGGGGGGTGGTGTAGTTGGGAAAGAAAGGGAGAAAGTGGGGCGTGTGTTTCCACTCCGTCACAGCAGGGACATTGAACTTGGCTTCCTTATAAGCGGAATTCCTTATAACCGACTTCCTGCTAAGCGGATTGTACTGTACCTCCCATCCACAATGTAATTTTCTTGAGCGTTCACACGTATACACTCCGCTAAACTTTTAAGTGAAACTTTAGGTTGAACTGCTTAATTTTCTTATTTTCTTTATATCTCTTTTCTGCTTCTTTTTTCTCTCCCTCTATCGCCTTCACTCATTCCTTTAGAGATAGTATCCTCCCCGCTTTCCCTTCTAATCCAACGTTATCTTCTTCCAATGAAGACGGACAGACTTCAATGAGCTATGGCGAAATATCAATAGAACAATTCGGAGAGAAAGCCCAGCGAGAGAGAGAGAGAGAGAGAGAGAGAGAGAGAGAGAGAGAGAGAGAGAGAGAGAGAGAGAGAGAGAGAGAGGGGGAGAGAGAGAGAGAGAGAGAGAGAGAGAGAGAGAGAGAGAGAGAGAGAGAGAGAGAGAGAGAGAGAGGCAGACAAACAGATAGAGACCGGGAAAGAGAGAGAGAGAGAGGAGAGAGAGAGAGAGAGAGAGAGAGAGAGAGAGAGAGAGAGAGAGAGAGAGAGAGACATATATATATAGAGAGACATTGACAGAGACAGAGACACAGAGAGAGACAGAGACAGAGAGAGAGAGACAGAGACACAGAGAGAGAGAGAGAGAGAGAGAGAGAGAGAGAGGGGTGGGGGGTGGGAGAGAGAGAGAGAGAGAGAGAGAGAGAGAGAGAGAGAGAGAGAGAGAGAGAGAGAGAGAGAGAGAGAGAGAGGCAGACAAACAGATAGAGACCGGGGAGAGAGAGAGAGAGAGAGAGAGAGAGAGAGAGAGAGAGAGAGAGAGAGAGAGAGAGAGAGAGAGAGAGAGAGAGAGAGAGAGAGAGAGAGACATATATATATAGAGAGAGACATTGACAGAGACAGAGACACAGAGAGAGACACAGAGACACAGAGAGAGAGACAGAGACACAGAGAGAGAGAGAAAGAGAAAGAGAGAGAGAGAGAGAGAGAGACAAACAGACAGACAGAGAGAGACAGAGAAAGAGACACAGAGAAAGAGAGAGAGAGAGAGAGAGAGAGAGAGAGAGAGAGAGAGAGAGAGACAGAGAGAGACAGACAGACAGACAGAGAGACAAACACAGACATTGGGGGGAGGGGGGGGAGAGAAAGGGACAGAGACAAACAGACAAAGAGGCAGACAGACAGAGAGACAGACAGACAGACAGACATGGGTGTCTTTGAATATAACTGAAATTTATTTATTTCTTCCCAATTTTTATTATAGCTACAGAAATTCATGTCAGCTACAGCTGCGATACCTAAGAGGATTTCCACACAGAGTATCGATTCCATCTCAGGGTTTAAGAAAAAAAGTTTTTTATTTGTGCTGGAGAGAGAGAGAGAGAGAGAGAGAGAGAGAGAGAGAGAGAGGGGGGGGGAGAGAGAGAGAGAGAGAGAGAGAGAGAGAGGGGGAGAGAGAAAACTTGAAAACTTGAAAACTTGAAACTTTATTTTCCAAGGATATAGATTTTAGGCAATGCCTATTCTTCCAATCTGTCCTTGATACATATAATACCAACACAGAACACAAACATGGCAAGGCATACTATTACACAAAGGTAGCGAAGCAGTTGATATTATGAAACATAGATTGGCTGAAATATGGGTTTATAAAACTTGCATAATGTTTTAATACTAGAGAGAGAGAGAGAGAGATAGAGAGAGAGAGAGAGAGAGAGAGAGAGAGAGAGAGAGAGAGAGGAGAGAGAGAGAGAGAGAGAGAGAGAGAGAGAGAGAGAGAGAGAGAGAGAGAGAGAGAGAGAGAGAGACCTATAGAAAATAAAAAATAAAATTTGTGTCCCTATGTCTTTGAAACGAACATTAAAACCAAAACCAGTTATAACTTGATGTATGTTCTAAAAAAACATAAAGAGTGCTAGCTTAGTTTCTCCTCCTTATTAGGGAGGCAATGGCAGAATCCATATACTCTCTCTCTCTCTCTCTCTCTCTCTCTCTCTCTCTATATATATATATATATATATATATATATATATAGTTTGCTTTGATAAAGCTTTTCTGTGTCCAATGTCTTTATTT
>JAGGCT020004223.1:144203-145341 GCA_017654935.2 Phymorhynchus buccinoides
GGGGGACATACAGAACGGGGACACAGAGAGAAGGGGACACATAGACACGGGGACATTTAAAGACGGGGACATGCATAATCGGAGACACAGTCATGCAGACGAAATTGTTGACATTGCAGACGAAATTGTTGACATTGCAGACGAAATTGTTGACATTGCAGACGAAATTGTTGACATTGCAGACGAAATTGTTGACATTGCAGACGAAATTGTTGACATTGCAGACGAAATTGTTGACATTGCAGACGAAATTGTTGACATTGCAGACGAAATTGTTGACATTGCAGACGAAATTGTTGACATTGCAGACGAAATTGTTGACATTGCAGACGAAATTGTTGACATTGCAGACGAAATTGTTGACATTGCAGACGAAATTGTTGACATTGCAGACGAAATTGTGCAGACGAAATTGTTGACATTGCAGACGAAATTGTTGACATTGCAGACGAAATTGTTGACATTGCAGACGAAATTGTTGACATTGCAAACGAAATTGTTGACATTGCAGACGAAATTGTTGACATTGCAAACGAAATTGTTGACATTGCAGACGAAATTGTGCAGACGAAATTGTTGACATTGCAGACGAAATTGTTGACATTGCAGACGAAATTGTTGACATTGCAGACGAAATTGTTGACATTGCAAACGACACACATAGACGAAATTGATGAGAGAAGAGGACGCATAAAGAGACGAAATTGGTGACACTTAGAGACGGGGACACAAAGAGACGAAATAAGTGACACATCAGAGACGAAATTGGTGACACATAGAGATGGGGACACATGCAGACGAAATGGTGACACATAGAGATGGGGACACATGCAGACGAAAATGGTGACACATAGAGATGGGGACACATGCAGACGAAATGGTGACACATAGAGATGGGTACACATGCATACGAAGTTGGTGACACACAGAGACGAAATTGGCGACACACAGAGACGAAATTGGTGACACACAGAGACGAAATTGGTGACACACAGAGACGAAATTGGCGACACACAGAGACGAAATTGGCGACACACAGAGACGAAATTGGCGACACACAGAGACGAAATTGGCGAGACACAGAGACGAAATTGGTGAGAGAAGGGGACACATAAGATACGAAATTGGTACCAGCCCC
>JAGGCT020004224.1:0-15000 GCA_017654935.2 Phymorhynchus buccinoides
ATCAGAAATCTGTAATGCAGCAATGGGCGCATAGCAGGGCAGCACCCATCTGCACATAATTCTGCAAATGAAATGAGGCTTTGTGTGCAAATATCTCATGACAGTTACCATCAGAGATTCTAAAAATGATCAAATGATGAAGAGAGCATTGTGGACATTTAACCCGTTGAGGACACAAACAACATGTTTGTATAATAATATGTATCTGATCAGTTTCTAAGAACTTGAGCCATTGTATTTTGTGCTACAATCCCATACAGGAAGAAGACCCGCTGATTCATTAATAATTGTCTTCTTGGAGTTGCATGCTGCTTGACATTAGTCTGCAATCCACAAAAGACCACTAAAAGTACACCTTTCTCTAACAAGAGTGGAAAAGCAAGAAGTGCGCACCAACAAATCCTCTGATGCTTTCCCCACTCTTTCCCTTCTTCACTCATCCCTCCATTCAATGGTACGTTGGCCCTTTTTCCCACCTATAAATCGACACTGATCGCTGTATTGTACTGCTTGGCGCCTAGCAACAAAGGCCAAGCGTTAAGATGAAGGTTAGAGATGTCATCGGTACTTAGGTTAGCATCTATATAACCATAGGCTAATGTACCAATTATGAGACCGTTACTGCAGAGATTTAAAATATATTAAAACAAAAAGTTAAAATATTCAAGGTCAAGCATTTAAGATGAAAGGCTTAGGCATAAAATAGGCATCAGTAATTCAACATCCTCTATAAACCTTAGCTTAAAAACATGGCTTACAACAGCAGTGCAAAAGTTGAAAAAGTATAGTTGATACAATAAAATCACATACTCAAGGTCAAAGGTCAAGGTCAACAAGGCATACTGAGGGGCACATCAGTTTCTTTATAATAGTAGCACACAAATTCGAGTGATTCTGTGAAATGGTTCTTAAGATAATTGTCAGACAAATACAAGGACACGAAATATCGTGATAGCCCTCTCCGCAGAGTGGCTGGGGGCTAATAAGTACTAAAATAGGATATAGTTCACATAGTTTGAATCATTTCAGCAAATTATACTATTTTTCTTACCAAAAAAAGCATTAGATACAAAATAATTACGGTAAGGGCATGTTTTTACAGTTCTCTAGAGTCCCTTGGTGGCCATTTTGAATATTGCGTCATAACTCAAAATGCCCAACATTTACAACTTGGCCTCCAACGGATTTGGATTCAGCACCCTCAAATCATGTTAGATCGACATAAAAACCTAATATATATCATAAAGCAAGGTAAAGCTTAATTTCGCTTGGACTAGTATTGCTGTCGGTGCGGAAGAGGGAGGTATGTAAAGGTTGTTTTTTGCCTTTCCCTCTCCCTTCAATCTGTGTCGCCTGTGCCTGACTTGCATTTTTCTAGGTTGTCCATTTCTGAACTTTCTGTCGGGTTTCGTGCTGTGCAAGACATGCATACAGAGCCTCGATTTCAATGATGTCATAGTATGGAAAATTCAACTCAGTCTCAGAGTTTTGCTGTTGACTGGCAGTAGGCCTAGTGAAGTTTTCATTCGGGTCTGAGACACTAGAGCGAGAGGAGAGGAAGTCTTTGCTCTGAGAGGTTGTTGAACATTCAACGGTTACAACCCAAAGCTTCAAGGCTTGCTGGAGAAAGAAGAAAGCCTATTCGTCGTAGGTGTAACAGAAGGGATGGCTAGTTGTCACGACTAGCAGGAGGAAGCTCTCTGGACCGAATCCTCGAGCATTCAACGCTCTGAATGCTCGTGCTGCACCAAGGGGGTTGGCCTTGGAAGAATGGAGAGGCGTGGGTCTTCGTTCCTGCTGTTCACCAGCTGAGAGTTGAGGTAAATAGGTAGTGTTAATGAGTAAATGTTCAGTGTCGCATTAGTGCACTGGGTCAAGGCGTGATACAGGTATGGTTACGGTTTGGGTTTGGTCTGTTTTAAATTGGTCGTGTTTATTGCTTTGTCACTATTGACGAAGGTCGTCGACTAGTAAAAGGTTAAAATGTAGGATTTGTTCATTTGGAGGTTGGGTGGGTGGGGGGGGGGGGGGGGGGGGGGCGTTTTGGGGTTGTCAGAAGAGCTGCTGTGTCATTTGTATAGTTGTTTCCCTTTGTCTGAAGTTTGGTTCTAGATAATGTAAGAAAGCTTATCGTTCTATTCTGGTGATAATTATATATTCTCTTTCAGATTGTTCCCGGAGAAACTTCATTGGTTTGTATGTTTGTTTGCGAATTGTCGTGTATGAAGTGTAAAATATGGATAATAATTTTTAACACATATTTTTGAAGGAAAAGACAAGTCCTTTTGGTAACGTGTCATCCAAGTGACAGTAATTGTGACCAGACGGAATTCAGGTTTATGTAACTGTGGCTATTAAGCATTCGTTTATCCATTTTTTCTACAACTATCCATTCTTCTTCAGATGAACCAAAAAATGTCTAGCATAGTTTTCACGTTCACTTATATATTTAACTCATGCATACAAGACATCCATTGCAATTTTTCTCTATTTAAAAAAAACAACTTTTAAAGAAGAAGACAAGAAGTAGTAAAGATCACTAGCATAGGCGGTTCATCTGGCTTGACTATCTTTCTTCCGTTCACCCCACACAGCATGACAGTGACAATGACGACGGTACAATAGGAGTTGACATACGGCAACACAGTGCTAGATTTTCCCCTTCAATACGTGTGGGGAATGTTGCAGCTGGGCGTCTTTCCGGACTTTCGGGATCTCCACGTCAACCATCGTGGGGGGACACTTCTCCAGACTACAGGGGCACAGTTCGTGGTTCACACCTGACCCAGATGAACCTGGCTTCAGCATGTACAGACTACGCAACACTCCACACCCCATGTTGAGCTCATGTCCTCCAGCGGGAAATGTCAACTGGGGACACTTCTCCAGACTACAAGGACACAGTTCCGGGCTTCATCATGTACAGACTACGCAACACTTCACACCCCATGTTTAGCTCGTGTCCTCCAGCGGGAACTGCCAACTGGGGGCACTTCTCCAGACCACATGGACACAGTTAGTGGTTCACACCTGACCCAGATGAAACTGGCTTCAGCATGTACAGACTACGCAACACACCACACCCCATGTTTAGCTCATGTCCTTCAGCGGGAACTGCCAACTCCGCCTGAAACACTCAACACCAACAATGAATACAGCGCGTGTTACAAGTTAAGAACTCTGTGTATTTTGTCATGTCATTGTAGTGTGTGGGTGCTCTTCTAGTATTATCTTCTTTATTTTATATTTAAGATTATCCCCCTCTCCCTTACGACGTGATTAGTGGGAATAGGTCAGCAGGAAGGTAAGGAGGTGATATCAATAAATATATATTAGCTAGGATCCTAAGAAGTACTTAGCTTTTGTGTTGATGATGAGTGGATGTAATAAACGTGTTGTCTCGTAAGTACACGACTGGAGTGTTTCTGAGCGTGTTTGATAATTAATTTATTTTGCCATTCGCGTCTTTTGGATCTGTGTGAATAACACCCTAGACGAAAACGTAACACACTAAAATAGATTGACTGATATAATGTTAACAGACTCCTTTTATTTTTGCCTGAGAGTTCCCGTACAACAATTAAAGCATGTGTTCATAGACTTAACACTTTAACTTGCAATTTCGGACGACACACTGCTGACCGTTTTTTGCGATTTGGGTTTCCGACCACACAACGACCAAAACGTTTCCCTGTATCTCGTTCCCATTGTGTAGTAAACGAAGATGTTCAACGAAGCATTGAAAAAGGAAAACATATCCCCGATCCACACAGCCGTCAAGAAGAAGTTATGATACCGCCCCCCAGACTTCATCTCAGGGATAAAATGTCTGGTGAGATGGTTAAGAGCATCCGGAGAGAAGAATATCACGAACATAACGGAATTTACGACCAGCATTTTCGTCAATCCCATTTCTTTAGAAGAAATGGCTGCCACAGAAGAAGAAGAAGATGACTGGGATCTCCACGTCATAGTCTGACGTAATTTGACGATCGTCAGAATCGTGGTTGACGGCACAACGATCAACACCACTCCCAGTAAGAGACCTCCAATGACGATCGTGTCGACGAGGTCGATCCACTTTTTGTGAGTTCTGTAAAACTGACCTTCGAAGAAATGTGTCATGACAACGCCGGTGGTTGGGTCGAACACGCAACCGATGCGGTAACGGTAAACGACGATGAAGAGAGAACCCATAACTGTAACGTAAAAAACAGCAAGAATGATCGCCATTGTACGCACACGCATCAACTGTTGGAATTTTAGTGGGTTATAGACACATATGCATCGATCCATTGCAATGATGGCGTAGATAATGTTGGAAACGTATCCGCAGCTGGCAAGAAATTGAATGTTGTCGTTATACATCACTTTAGATATCGGCCCGAGGCGTTCTTTGGTCGTAAACTGCGTGTGCATCTGTTCGCCGAAAACGAACATGAAGGTGATCAAACAGATCAAATCGCTCATGGAAAGAGTGAAGAGGCAGAGGTTGACACGATCTTTCAGACCTTGTTTGTAAAAAACCGCCATGTTGATGACGTTAGCCGGTCCGCCAATCAGAAACAAGATTCCCAAAACGTTGTATTGGACCTGACGGGTGATGGCTTCCACTTGAGCGCTGACGATATTGTCGGGGTTATCCCAAGGGAGGTAATCCATCTCCCTTAAAATTTTCACCATGCATTCTTTATAGTGAGCCGAGTCGTTGTTAGAAGTTGGTGGTGGGAGGTTTTCGGATAAATTCGTTCCCACGGACGTGATGGTTGTGGTGACATTGTTGATGTTAGTTTCGAACATTTCTGCTGACATTTTTGTTAATGGAGAAAGGGTTGGTGTCAGGATTTCTTAGAAAATCATTCCAGTGATTTAAGTTCTTTTATTGATTTGTTGGACTTACAGAAATTCAATTGCCTTGGAGTTTATAATCAATACTCCCAGGAAATTGAATTTCTGTAAGTCCAACAAATCAATTAAAGAACTTAAATCACTGGAATGATTTTCTAAAGTTAGTGAGTACTATAAATCTGTAAACATGCACACGTCCCCCCTCTCAGAGAGAGAGAGAGGGGGGGGGGGGGGGATTCCAGCGTAGGCAAATACATTTGATTCAATAAAACATCTGAATTTACTTTATTTCAACGCACTGTTGTTATCGTCTAAACCAATAATATCTCCCCACCCCCAATATTTCTGTTGCCATTAGGCAATCTTGTTTCTCCAAATATATTGCTTTTTTTGGTTAAGTGCAGTGCACGAATAGCGCGCTATCTTTATATTAAAGTCGGCACACTTAAAATTGACAAAGAGTTAGTCATAGCTGATGTTTTGACACAAACATGTATCCATCATTGCAGCATTCCCCAAAATTGTGACCTTAGCACCACGAAAGGGACATTAACTTTCAAAATGACCATTCTGAGATAATGGTTCTGTTAAAACGTCAGCCAATTCTCTTTCAAATGATACAAAAACCATTCTTGTACCTTTTTTCGTTTCAGAATTCTCAGCATTCAAAGTCGGTAGAGTGGCTGTCGGCCATTTTGATAAATCACAGTCTAAAGTTTAGCCTAGCTGAAGAAAATGCACCAACCTACTAATTTCAAAGCACTGTTTTGGAGTATTTAGAGACCATAATAAAGATTATCCTTTATAAATATGAAAGATGAGATGTTAGAGAGCATGAAAATACCAATAACTCAAAATTGATGAAAAATTGGATTTTTGACTTTGCAAGCCTGTTATGAGAAACTAGCCCAGCGACTTAATGTCCCTTTTGTGGTGTTGGGTCACATTAATGTCAAGGTGCAAAATGAATCTCAAAAGGTTCAAAATGCAATCTCTCTCTCTAATTCACAACTCGCGTAGAAATAGCGACTGTACACGTTTCGTTCAAAAAGCATTGCAAATATCAAGAGAGAGGAATCGAATACTCAACAGGAAAGAAACTCTCTCTCTCTCTCTCTCTCTCTCTCTCTCTCTCTCTCTCTCTCTCTCTCTCTCTCTCTCTCTCTCTCTCTCTCTCTCTCTCCCCCCCTCTCTCTCTCTCTCTCTCTCTCTCTCTCTCTCTCTCTCTCTCTCTCTCTCTCTCTCTCTCTCTGTATGTGGGGGTGCGTATGAAATTTGATGATCATTAAAAACGCTGGGGTATTTTCTGTTAAATGTTTGATGCGGATATGTCTTATATTTGTTTGTTTAATTTTATGTTGATATGTATTTTAATGCGGTTTTTATGTGTGTTTAACATGCTTTGAATATTGATTATTTGTCTTGTTTATTATGTTTATTTTAAGTGTTGGGTGTAGTGCTGCCATGGTTATTTTCTCTTTTTTTTAAAATAACTAAGTTCTGTTCAGTTGAGGAGAGTTCAGTGTGCACATGGGATTGCAATAGCAGCAGATGCTCGATTGTTTTTTAATGTATTAAAAAAAAGCTACTTGCATAACTGTTATTGACCATTCTTTTGCTGATGATACACAGCTTCAAACATCGGCAGAACCTACCCAATTTGACAGCACTATTCAGTCTATGGAATCCTGCATTCATGATGTCAAATCCTGGATGACCTGCAACAAATTAAAACTTAATGATGACAAGACTGAAGCTCTGATTGTTTCCTCTCAGCGTATGTCTGCAACTATCTCTCTTCCATAAACACTTGCAGTTGGCAATGCTTGTGTTCAGTTTTCTAAGTCAGCAAAGAGTCTCAGTGTTACCCTCGATTCAAATCTTACAATGCATACACAGGTTATTAATCTCATACGTTCCATCAATTACGAGCTCAGACGAGTCAGTGCTGTTCAACACTTTCTGTCTGTTGAAGCCACGACAACTCTTATTTCTGCCTTTATTCTTCCCCGCATTGGCTTTTGCAACTCCCTTCTCTGTGGCTGTCCTCAGTATCTCCTGCAACGTGTTCTAAAACTGCAAAACAGTGCAGCACGCATCACTCTCAAGATTCCACGCTCTGATCATATAACGCCTCATCTTCGTAACTTGCACTGGCTTCCAGTAGAGGCTAGAATCAAGTATAAAATAGCTTGCCTTTGTTTCGGTGCTGTTCAAATTCTCATTCTCAGTCTTGCCGCCGAAGAAAACACATCGCGCGAGAGAGCTCCAGCAAAAAGAAAAGAAGGGAAGAAGAAAACTGTGCAGTCACGCTACTGGCCTGCCTGCCAGCCAACAATACAGCAGTAGAAGGAAAGAAGAGCAGCGCTACCTGCTACTACCATCTACACCTCCACGCATCACGCCACACAAGACAAGAGAGACCCCACACTACACGCTACCACTGAGACATCGGGGACCACGCAAGCCTCGCTTCGGGGCCTTTCCTCTTCAGTTAAACAAAGTTAGTATAAAATTCTCGAGCAGCTCGAGTCCTGTGCACCGTCCAGGTCGAAAATTAATCAAAGTGTAGTCTCTCTTGATCCGGCATGTTGTTTAAATAATTATTTTGTGTGTATATATTTACTAACACCTCGATTTTTCCCTTTTCCTCTTTTGTTCTTCCCATGTTTTTGGTTTCATGATGTAAATAGTTATAGGGTGAACTACATTATTTAGTCACATGATGAGTGAAGCCAACACTGGGGAGGGAGGGGGGAAACAGAAATCGCTTCCGACTTCGCGTAGCTCAAGCGCTACGTCGATTTGCAGTCTAGATCTCGAATCGCCAAGGGACAATGTTTTCATGACACCAACTGGCAAGGGGGGCCACGCCCAAGAGACCCCCCTTATCCACTCACGCAAAAGATCGAGATCGATCAAATCAATCGATAGTTCAACAGAAATTGAGGTCCCAGGAACCAAAAAAACAAAAGAAAATTTGACAGAAATGGAGGGGGAAGGCTCAGCCTCCACTCGCATTACCACCACTCTCAGTACAGTCACTCAGGAGGTACAGGAGCAGGGGGACTCCATGGTGACCCCTGTACCTGCCTCCGAGGAGAGCGTGACCACAGATACACAAGCCAATGGACTGGATTCGGCTGGGGACTCCTCGGAGCTCCCACCGGAACGTCCACAAAATCACAACACGCGCACGCTAAACAAAAACAACAACAAGGGGCGCCATGCCGTTCCCAATCAGCCCCAACCAAAATTTGCCAAACATCCAGTGATCATCGAAGATTTTGGTACCGGACCAGCCACCATTAGTGGCCTTGGTCCGGTGTCTCAGATGAAACTTTTCCAAAACACAATAGGCAACATTCTGAGCCAGATATCCCTGGCAAACAGTCGTTGGCTGGTCGGCTGCCAGTTGGCCAGCCAGCAGGCCAAACTCGTCAAAATGACACATATAGCTGACATACCAATTCGTTCCATCATACCTACCGCAACTACAGAGGGAGTTATTAAACCAATTCCACTCGAAGAAAACGCACATGACCTATTACCTCACATTGAAAATGCCAAACACATTCTCAGGCTCAACAACAGAGACGGGACTAGGTCCAAGGCCGTGAAAGTAGTTTTTGATAACCCTAATTCTCCCCAAAACAATCAAGATATACGCATCCAAATACTTTGTTACACCTTTCGTGGCCCCCGTCAGGAGGTGTAGGAAATGTGCACGATTCGGCCACAACATCAGCCAGTGCCACGCACAAAAACAAACATGCACACGGTGTGCCTTGGCCGGCTATGCGGCCAAGGACTGCACGGCCCCCACGGCCAAGTGTATCAACTGCGGGGGCCCTCACTCGGCAGCCTACTATGGCTGCCATTTGTACCAAGTTCGCCTTAGGGCGAACAAATATCGTGCCGAAACATTCATTCCATACACAGAAGCCATTCGTAGGGCCAAATTGGCCCTAGAACAAGAACGTTTAAATAAACCAGAGACCCCCCCCCCCCCCTCTCCTCAACCTGTAGTCGACCCAGCAAACTGCTACAAACCTTCACGGACAAATTGACTAACACCAAACAGACCAAAGTACAACAACACTGTCCCACTACAACCTCCTCCCAGCCCCCCCCCCCCCCCCCCCCCCCCCCTCAACCCCCTCTCAGAAATAGACTATGCAATCTAGTACGGAAAATAATACAGATCAATCCCAATCCGAAGCCTTCATCACAAAAATTCTCATACATATTGCTAAAGCCCGCACAGTTAATAAACCTAATTTGCTTGTGGAGGGGTTGGTCTCCCTCCTCCCCTCCTCCAACCGCCAGGATTCCATCTCCCTGGGCCCTGGGTCCAACATCATGCGTCTCGCAGAACTGGCATGTGGCCTTTCGGGGGGAGAGGGAAATAACCCCCCAAAACGGAGAAACTCGGTCAGATTCAAAAACAAATAACCCCCAAAGCTAATAATAGTAATAATATAGTGAATAACCTCCCTTGTCCTGGTCAAGTTCCAAAAGTTTAATATATTGCAGTGGAATTGCCGTTCTATTAATAGAACGGCGGATCATTTCTTACACTTTTTAAGTTCTAGTAAAACATTTTATCTTATTTTGTGTTTACAATCACTTAGTGTTAAATATTCTGATTTACCGATATATAAATATTCTGATTTTTATTATTAATTCAAGGGTATCAATACCCACCAAATGTCAGTAATACTGATAACAGAGAATATACCGCCACATACATCTGTTTACAATTAAAATACACCAGTGTTTCTTCACCGATTGAAAATGTGGTAAAAACTGTGTATTCCAACACAATACAACTCAGAATTGATGGCAGAAATACCAACATTTTAAACATATATTTCCCCATGGGTTATATGCAAAATAAAAATAATAATTGGATGAACTCTCTTTCTGGGACGGTCTCCTGGGTCGTGGCGGGAGACTTTAACGCCCACCACCCCTCCTGGGAGGCCTTCCATAGCTGGAGGTATACATTTGTTCGAAGAAATTAATAAATCAACCCTAGTTATTTGGAACGATGGTTCATCCACGCGTTACCCCGATAGCACTAAACAGCAACCCACAGCCATAGATTTGACTTTAATTTCCCCCGACTTACTAACTAACTATCAGTGGTACCCCCTTTCTGACAACCTTTTTTCAGATCACAAACCTATTTCAATAGAACTTAGCGTAACCCCTGAACTTACCAAAGACACCCAACAACAACAACCCAAACACAACTTTGACAAAGCTAACTGGCCTTTATTCCAATCAATCCTTAATAAAAAATAATGTAGATGATGTTTCCAACCCCGACCATGAAGTACATTATCAAAATATCAGACTAAAATTTTTTAATGCCTGTGATAGTGCTATTCCACTATTACCCATAACTGATACTGATAAACTCAAAGCCAAACCATGGTGGAATGAGCAGGTCAAAAAGGCAGTGCAGGCAAAAAAAAGACCTGTAACTGCTTTGACGCTCATCCCACCCACCCAAATCACATTAAAAAAAAAAAAAAAGCTGAAAAGAATTACGATGATATTATTAATGCAGCAAAACGTGATTATTTTAATAAAGAAGAAATTACAGACTACAGAAACCTTAGCAAGGCCTGGACAAAAATAAGAAAGTTGAACTCTAAAAATAAAGTATGGGAGCCGAGAGTGATAATAAATAATAAGAGTACTACTACAAATAAAGAAACAGCGAATGCCTTGGCGGAGGTGTTCCCCAATGCTAGTCAGTTCAAGTCCCTCCCGACTAAGGAGCGAATTGAACGACAAAGCACACCAAATCATAACAAATCAGATAATAATGAACATTATATAAATGCCCCTCTCAAACTTGCCGAGGTTGTTGCATCCATTACACAAATTAAGAAAACCAGTAAAGCCACAGGAGATGATCCCATCTCCTACAAAATTATAAAACAACTTCCCCCAATTTTTGGTGAAATACTTTACAGTTTTTACTCCAGATGTTGGAGTGAGGGAACAGTGCCACAATCCTGGAAGGAAGCTCAGGTGGTAGGGATCCTGAAGCCTGGAAAACCGGCCAGGGATCCCAAAAGTTACCGCCCCATCTCCCTCACCCCTCACCTTGGGGAAATTTACGAGCGAATCGTAAAAAATAGACTCGAATATTATTTGGACAAAAATAACATTATTCCCAAGTTCCAAGCAGGTTTTAGAAGACACAGAAACTGCATGGAACAAATAGTAAGACTCACCTCCCACGTCAGACGATCTCTTGCGCATCGCAGAAAAGTCTTTGCCACCTTTTTTTTTATATAGAAGGGGCATATGACTCCGTCTGGCATGGAAGGCTTTTAGACAAACTCAGCAGCCTCGGCATTGAGGGTAATATGTTTAATTTTGTGCTATCATTTTTACAAAATAGAAGCCTAAGGGTGAGGGTGGGCCAGTCCACATCATTAAAACATTATTTGGATATGGGAGTGCCTCAGGGCAGTATTGTAGCTCCCACCCTATTTAACATAATGATACACGATGTTTCCAAACTAAAATTAGAAAATTGTAAGATTTCCATGTACGCGGACGATATCGCGATATGGTCCATAAATACTATTCGTGGAAAAAGGGTCACTCTTGACCCTGAACTTTCCATTCATCAAATTAATACTAATAAAATAATAAATTATTTATATAGTAATGGTTTCACACTTTCTCCACAAAAGTGTGAATTTATGTTTTTTTCAAACACAAAAGAACATGATTATAGTATTAAGATTATTAATCAAGTTAAAACACCAGCCCCCGTTGTTAAATTTTTAGGTGTATTTTTGACACGTAATTTATCCTGGAACGTACATGTAGAACATTTGATCAGTAAAGCTTCCAGTGGATTAACAAAAATTAAAATTATATCATGCCAAAAGTGGGCTCAAGACCCCAAATTTTTAATATACCTGGTACGTTCTATACTTTCTTATGGCATGGAGACTTTTTACTCCCTGTCTAAGACTAATTTATTTAAACTTCAGAGAATGGAATCCAGGGCTTTCAAATCTGCCCTGGGTCTTCCATTTTACGCCGTACCAGCTTTGGTCTATAGGGATGTGGATTGGCTGCCCTTAACCCACCTAATAAAATTTAATTGCGCTACTTTCTTGACAAGATTATACGCAACCAATAAATTTTCCCTTAATTAATTTTATGCTACCTTTTCAGACCATTGGTTTGCCCCAAAGAATAAATTTATTAATATGATTGATTACACATATGATTTATTTAAAGAGGCTGGTCTCTCTTTTGAGGACATAGCCTCTTTTCCACAACATAGACCCCCACAGTGGGACTGGGACCCACCATTTGTACAATAAAGAAAATGATATAAATTGCCTAATAGTAGCTGCTAAAGAAAAAATATATAATTTTAAACATTTACTAACCATTTTTACCGATGGATCACTAATGAACAACGGGCAGGTAGGATGTGCATTTGCCATCCCCAGTCTTAAAATTACTAAATGCTTTCAACTCAACCAAAAGATATCTATTTTTTCAGCAGAATTATGGGCCATATTAGAAGCACTGGCCTATATAAATAACTTACCCAACCCACCTTTCCATATTGTAATTTTGTCAGATTCCCTCCCTTCAATTAAATCCCTTCAAGGTAATAACAATAACCGTTCCGAAATAAAAAGTGAGATTAAGTGCCTCATACATCTACTTCACATAAAAGGTACTCAAATAGATTTGGTGTGGATCCCGTCCCACTGTGGTATAGTTGGCAATGACCTGGCCGACCGGGAGGCCAAGATGGCCGCCACCAGTCAGGCGGGTATCGTTGTCAATATCAAACTTTCAACGTTAGAATGTAAAACTTTACTTAAAAGATCAGCTTCCCAGGGGTGGGCCGGGGAGCTCGAGAAGCATGCCAGGGCGCACACCTGGGATCATCAGATTGTGCGGGGGGGACTTTTTTGTCTGTGCCACCTCATATCCTATCCCAAATTTTCCGCTTAAGAACTGGATCACATTATTGTAAATTTAAAAATCTTAATTGCGAATGTAATAACATCCTAAATTTAGATCACCTATTTGAGCCCTGTACTCATATTAAAAATGAACTTATAATAGAATTCTTCCTAAACTTAAAAACACTCGAGATTCAATATAACCAACACACCATTCTAAGACATGGCACACAGGGATGGTCCCCCCTGATAATGTTTGCAACGGCCCTTGGCCAGACCTCTTTTGGCCGCCATTTTTAGTCTGATGTTTTCATTGTTCTAACTATATTGAAATTTTATATTCAACTGGTGAGGGTGGGGTCCCCCCAGACAGCGGGCTGAGCACCCCACTACACTCCCCCCCCCCCCCCCCCCGGGCAAATTTAATTTTAAAACGCTTTCGTGCTTTTTAACTCCCCCTCCCTCCCCGTAGATGGGTGCCCGGCGCGAACTCCGGGGGGGTGCCTTCGCAGTCGTGGCGACTTTTTAGCCTAGCCCGAGTCCCCCCCCGTTTGGACTCCTACGACGCCTCTCCACTGCTCGCGCGGGGGAGGAGGGGTCCCTCTCCCTCCCTCCCCCCCGTCCGAGTAAGACAGAATCGTTAACCACCCTTCACCACCACCATCATTAGTCCTATTTAAATATAGTATAGTAATGGATCCAAAAGTTGAGGAGTGTCCCCATAGTCGTGGCGCATTTGTCAGCCGAGCCTGAGTCCCCCCACATGGACTCATACGACGCCTTGCCACTGCTCGGTACGGGGGCGGGGGGGGGGGGGGGGGGGGGATTACACGCACAGTGCCTCCCCCCCCCCCCCCGGCCGAGGAAGCAAGAATCGGTGGTCACCCCTCACCATCATTACTATTATTGACATTATTTATATTGTTTGTGCTATTTAAATATTAAGCTTGTACTTGATACTCACTCGGCTCCCATGCCAAATAAATTAGTAGATACATTTTAAATACCTATTATATAAAATTGCTTGGCCGGGGCAGGGAGGTTGTTCGTGCGGTCACCTTGGACCTGGTCCCCCTACACTCTGCACATAAATACACACTTTTAGGTCACTCATACATATGACTTTTTACTAGTAAACATTTTATTCCTAAATATTTTACCCGTCACAATTGCCATACCCCCAGGGATCTCTGGTTGTATGGTATAACATCCGCCATACATTTTAATATAATATCTTATTGCAGATACAAAAGTTTTAGGATATCTTACCTTTTAGGGCTGTCTTGTTTCAGCCCTCGAATGAGATTATTTTACTCTTGGAGCGAGCCGTTTAGCCCTCCATACATTTAATAACCTCGGGTCCCTTTTGTACATATTTTCTCCATGCGGTGGTCCCCCCATTGAGCAGACGGGCCCATTGACGGTTGTCACGAGAGGATGGCTTGCGTATGCCTCCGTCAGTGGATGCGCCTCTACTTGGCGGTTGTGGACCCCCGGATACAGGCCCACTCCATCCTTTCCCCTACCCCCTCATCCCTTTTCCGTGAGCCGATCTCCCCCGGGGGGGTGTGGGCCCATGGTTGCTTGTTGACGCGGGGATGGCCTGCGTACCGCTCCACCTGTGGGTCTGCCCCCCCACGGGGTGTTTAGATCCTCCGGACCCAATCCCCCCTTCTTTTTTCCCCTTCTCAGGGACCGGATTCCAAAATTAAAATTAAGTCCAAGATGTAAATATTGCCCCTTAGTAGGGAAGTCCTGGGGGATGGAGTTCCTTCCCCCGGTCGGACAGTATATTTTTAATGCTTTATATACTCTAACTGTTGTATATAGCTATAATAAAATTACAACCATGTAAATAATAGTAAAGTTTTGTAAATATATACTTTTAAAATAAATGAAGGGCTAAAATTTGGCTTTTTAATAATAAAATAAAAACAATATTTTTTAACATGTAGCCCTGAGATTTTAATCGATAAGAGGTTTCGGTTGGGTCTCGGTTCTCTGCCAGAGTAATAAGATCATTTTAACATACATAATTTTATAATATTGAATACTATTTTACATTTTCAAATTGCATAAGTAGTAAGATTTTATAATCTCAGACCCTCTCAAATATAAATGCTGTTTACTTGACATGTCGCTAAGAGTTATCTCCACCCCAATTTCTTTATGTTTTGTCTGCGTG